>PVJH01021078.1:0-39377 GCA_004026705.1 Nesogale talazaci
AATGAGCCACAAATAATCTGAGAAAGGTTGATGATACAAACGCGAGTGAAATAAGGACAAATAAGTCATGCCTGCTTGCCCCCCAGTCCTTTCCAGACTTACACTTTTGCAAGACAGTGTTACATGCTGGCAGGCTTGGTTTTAAGAATGTGAAGCCTGTGCAGTCACACAGGGCCTTGCTCTCAGAAGGTGCTGAATTTGGTTTAATATCCTGGTGTTGGCCATCTGAAATTCTTATGTTTTGAGCAAGGGACTCTGCGTTTTCACTGTGCCCTGGGATCCTGCCTGTCCTGCATGAGGACCCCTGGTGGGGCAGGGACAGGGAGAGGAAGTAACACAACACTTTAGAAGTTGGCTGACTTCTTAACTTATTTTCTCATCAATAAGAGGAAATTACTCAACTTCTGAACTTCAGATTTTCAGTTGCAACAAAGCCTGAGGCATCTACTCTGTAGGGTTTTAGTTGTCAAGATCAGACACGATCTGATCTTCACAACAAGCGCAGAATTCAGTATGCTTTAAAAAATGCATTACACATATATTGCGAGGACTATTCATCATACTATTATCTGATATGGAACTCAAGTGAGTACGACTTCATTGTCTGTGATTGGGTAGCAACCTCTACAGTCAAATGGGTCCAAGGGGCGGTTGTGTAATTGAGGGGTAGTAAATTTTTTTTAAATCATTTTATTGGGGACTCATACAACTCTTATCACAACCCATATATATACTCATTGTGTTAAGCACATGTGTACATTTGTTGCCATTATTTCAAAATATTTCTTTCTAGTTGAGTCCTTGGTAGCAGTTGCTTATTACCCCCTTCTCCCCTCCCCCACTCCCTCATGAGCCCTTGATAATTTATAAATTATTTGGTTTTCTTTTTTTTATGTTTTACACTGACCAATGTCTCCCTTCACCCACTTTTCTATTGTCCGTCCTCCTGGGAGAGAGTTATATGTAGAATATTGTGATTGATCACCCCTTTCTCCCCACACCTTCCTCTTACTTTCCTGATATTGCTACTCTCAATATTGGTCCTGAGGGGTTTATCTGTCCTGCATTGCGTGTTTCAAGTTCTTATCTGTACCCATGTACATGCTCTGGTCTAGTCAGATTTGTAAGGTAGAAATGGAGTCATGCTATTGGGGGCTGGGGGTGGGGAGGAAGCATTAAAGAACTTGAGGAAAGTTGTATGTTTTATCAGTGCTATACTGCACCCTGACTGGCTGATCCCTTCCCTGTGACCCTTCTGTAAGGGTATGTCCAATTGCCTACAAGTGGGCTTTGGGTCTCTACTTTGCACTTCCTCTCATTCACAAAGTTATGATTTTTTTTGTTCTGGTTCTTTGATGCCTGATATCTGATCCCATCGACACCTTATGGTCACACAGGCTGGTGTGCTTCTCCCATCTGGGGTTTGTTGCTTCTCAGCTACATGGCCGCTTGTTTATCGTCCAGTCTTTAAGACCCCAGACACCATATCTTTTGATAGCCAGGAACCCTCAGATTTCTTCACCACTTTTTCTTACGCATCTACTTTGTCTTCAGAGATCGTGTCAAGAAGGTGAGCATCATGAAATGTCAGGGTATTCGAACAAAGTGTTGTTGCCTTGAGGGAGTACTTGAGTAGAGGTCTAATGCCCGTCTGCTACATTAATACTAACCCTCAAGCTGAGCCCTGGTGGCACACTGGTTGTGTGCAGGACTGCAGCTCACAGTGTTGATGATTCAAATCCAGCAGCAGCTCTCCAAGAGCAAGGCTGGACTTCCTACTCCCATTAAGGCAGTAATGCAAAAATTAAGAAAAAAAAAGGAATACTAACCCTATGAACATATGTACAGAGATCTATTTTGCTATTGTTATATAAAAAATATTTACATATGTACATACTTGTATTTAGACCTCTATAAATGCCCTTCATCCTCCTAGTTCTTTACTATATTTTCTTATACTTTACTCTTGTCCCACTATAATTTTCAGTCCTTATTTGGGTTTCAGTAATTCCTCTTGGTTACATTGCTCTTAATCAAGCCCTACCAGACACTTTACACCCTCCTCACCATGGATTTTAGATCACTTGTTGTTCCCTTGTCCCTGTTTGTTTTGCTAAGACCCACTTCTTTCCTCCTGCCTACCCCTCCCATTTCCTCCCACGACTGTTAGTTCTGTTGTTTTCTCCTCCAGCTTGATTATCTTAATCTATATAGTCCTGCAGAGATAATAATATGCACAAAAACAAGAAGGGCAAAACAAAACAACAAAAGAAATTAAAGCAACAAATCTAACGACAAAGAGAAAAACTTATAAATAGTTCAAGGTCTCTGTTGACCTTTAGGAGTGTTTTCATGGGGATTCAGATGGGATGCCATGCCCTGGCCCCACAGTCTATTTTTGGTATTCCTTGGGGATTTCAGTGCTCTGCTTCCCTTGCTGTTCTGTCGCACTCCCATAGTGTTTTGCATAGGTGTGGTGTGGTTGGCACAATTTCAGCGTTGTGTCTCTAGTGTAATTCCCCTCAGTGTTATGAGTCAGGGATGGACATCATGTCTCATGGTGGAGCTGGCCCTATGGTCCTCTCTGTGCATTGTCTGCTCTGAGTCCTCAGGGATTGGCAGACCAGGATGTGCTCCACTCTCCCTCTCCCTTTGTTTACTTCTGTGTGCTCTGATAAGACACGTCCCTCTCCCTGAGCTGTAGCTTCAGTGCTTTCTTCTGAAAGTGAATTCTTCTTTGGGGAGAGGTGCTGTCCACATAGTTAGAATTGGGACCAGCCCCTCAAGACTTCTCTATTGGTTCCCTGCTTCATGCTGCATTCATGTCTTAGAGCACCAGGTTGAAGTCTGGTCCATCTTTTTCCTGTGAAGATATAAACAACACCCTCCCTTGGTGGTGTTCCTCCACTGGGGGGTAAAATAAATGAGACATCAGACAAGATAAAGCATGTAAATGCTCACCTTCTGGAGGCCATGATCTCAGAAGTCAGGTCTGCACAGAGAGAGAGAGAGAATATATTTCCAACCAAGGCTTATATACGCTCAGAGGCTGTGCAAGCCCCCCCTAATTATATGCGTATGAGCAAGGGGTTGTACAATAGGCATGTGAATGACAGGAAAGGGACGCGCTAGGGGCACACAATCAATATGATGATAGGATAGGAAGGC
Source organism: Nesogale talazaci (assembly GCA_004026705.1). Lineage (NCBI taxonomy): Eukaryota > Metazoa > Chordata > Mammalia > Afrosoricida > Tenrecidae > Nesogale > Nesogale talazaci. The sequence goes on from PVJH01021078.1 coordinate 3,169, forward strand.
ATGCACATAACAAGATGGATGGACTCTAGAGTCAAGATGGCAACCTAACCGTGGTCCTTGCTGAGTTGGCTTGTCTTTGGGCTTTGGGCTCTCCTGCTGGGGAACAATCATTATCCTTATCAGAAGGGGATGGGCTCTATTTAGGGTGGGACATGCTATAGCGACTGATAGCTCTAGATGACTGATAAACCTCAGGGAGGTAACCTCTAAGCAGTTTACACCCCCCCCCCCCCCCGCCCAGTGTACAGTCATTGACCATGTGTTAGAAGGCAGCACCTTAGTTTGGGCCTATATTATTGGGGGGTAGGTTGGGAATAACCTTTCTGTTGCCGCAGTCTATTCTTAATTTGGAAGCTCCACGGAAGCCTGTTCACTTTGGATGACCCTGCTGGCATATTAAATGCCAATGATGGAACTTTCAATATCCCAGCAACACACATGCTACCACAGTGCAAAAATCTGGCAGACGGGTTGTGGAACAAAGAAGGAGTTGGCTTCCACACTCTGAGGATGAAGCTGCTGAAAGTTTTATGACTAGCTTAGAAACTTGCTCAAAGACTGAAAGCCTTCACAAAGGAAGCAGGACACTGCTGGAGGATGGACCCTCAGTTCTGAGGGTCCTTGAAGGGTGATTGAAGAAGAGATGATTTATTGGAGGGAAGCCAGTCTTAACTGGTGATGTGAGTTTGGCAAAGCCTGTGGAAGTGGAGCTGTTATTTTTCTCAATAATGGTAGGGTTAGCAATACCTCAGTCCTTGGCTACATGGGAGAAATAATTCAGACTGAAACCTGGTTTGTGATCCAAGTGGATTTTTTTTAACATATAAAGAATAGAAGCAACCAGAGGAAGCTGCCTTGGAGGCCAGCACTGAAGCTGAAGCTTGGGGAGTGAGATATGCCTGACCAGAGCACATGAGAACAAATGAAAGGGGAGGAAGAGAGAATGATGTGCATCCTGGCCCACCGAGCCTTCTGGACAATAATCCCACTCAGAACAGCTACTGCACAAAGAGGACTGCACGGCCAGCCCCATTAAGAAATACGGCTACCCTCGCAGACGCAAGGCCTATCTGGTCCAGGAAGAAGAAGCGGGGTCAAGATTATACCCTGTCGGACACAACCACACTAATGCAAAGCACTAAGAGTGTGCAACAGAGCGTAGAGTCACAGATGTAGTGCCAAGAATATACTTTGGGGCCAGGGTATTGGCACCCCATCCAAATGAACAAGGGGTCACTCTAGGAGGTCAACTACAGACCTTGAACTTTATACAGGTTCTTATATTGCTATTATTTTTATTATTCTGTTACATATTGTATAGTACATTGAGGGGGTTTCTTGCTGTTGTTATCATTGTTTTATTTGTTTAAGTTGCTCCATTTTAGGAGACCTTTCTTGTACATATTGCTACCACTACAGGTCTATCTAGACAAGATAGACTGGACAAAGATGTTGGAGGTGAAAATGATAGAACTGATGATTCCAGGGTAGGGGACATTGAAGAGGGGGAGGAGGGGGAAAGGTGGTGATGTCGACCAGCCCAGGAAAAAGGGAATAACAATTGATACAAATGCAGGGACAAGGTGGGTGAGAGAAGGCCAATAGGGATTAAGACTAATGTAACAGAGAAAAAATACTGAAACCCAAATGAAGAATGAACATGATAGTGGGACAATAGGGAAGCAAATGGAAATAGAGGAAGAAACTGGGGGATAATGAACATTGATAGAGGTTCAAATACAGGTATGTACATAGGGGCATATATTTATAAGTGAGGATGGGGAAAGAGATTAATGCGTATACTTATAGGGTTAGTAGCGGGACAGCAGATGGGCATTGGACCTCCACTCAAGTATCTCCTCGGTTCAAGAACACTTTGTTCTATTAAATTGGCATTCCAAGATGCTCACCTTTCCGTCATGATCATTGAAGACAAATGTGTGCATAAGCAAAGGTGGCGAAGAAAGCTGATGGTGCCCGGCTATCAAAAGATGGAGCATCTGGGGACTTAAAGGCTTGAAAATAAACAAGCAGCCATCTAGCTCAGAAGCAACAAAGCCCACATGGAAGAAGCACACTAGCTTGTGGAATCATGAGGTGTCAAAGGGATGAGCTATCAGGCTTCAAGAACAAAAAGCATAACATTGCATGCTCACTTTCCTGATATGATCGCTGAGGACAAACGTGTGCATAAGCAAATGTGAAGAAAGCTGATGGTGCCCGGCTACCAAAAGATATAGCATCTGGGGTCTTAAAGGTTTGAGTAAACAAGCGGCCATTCAGCTCAGAAGCAATAAAGCCCACACGGAAGAAGCACACCAGCCTGTGTGATCATGAGGTGGTGAAGGGATCCGGTGTCAGGCATCAATGAGCCAAAATTATATTATTATTAATGAGGGGGAGTACAGATTGGGGACCCAAAGCCCACCAATAGGTGAGGTGACATCCTTTTGCAGAGGGGTTACAAGGAGGAGATGAGCCAGTTAAGATAAAGGGTAGGAGCTATGAAATATGCAACCTTCCTCTAGTTCCCATGCTGCCTCCCCATCCACTATCATGACCCCAATTCTACACATAAATCCAGCTAGACCAGGAGATGGACAGTGAAGTTGGAAATATGGGAAACTTAGGATAGATGATCCATCAAGACTAGTAATAGGAGTGGTAATACCAGGAGGGTGGAGGGATGGAGGAATAGAAAGGGAGAACCAACTTCAGGGATCTACACGTAACCTCCTCTCTGGGACACGGACAACAGGGAAGTGAGTGTTAGGACACATTGTACAGTGTACAGGATGAAAAAAATAATGTGTAAATTACTAAGGGTTCAAGGGGAAGGAGGGGAGGAAGGGTATAATATAGGCAGCTGATAATGGGGGCCTGGAGGGAGGGAGAATGTTTTGAGAGTGATCATGGCAATGGGTGTGTAAAAGTGGCCTGCATACAACTGATATTGTTAGGGATTGTGATGGGAGTTGTATGGGCCCCCAATAAAATGATTCATTAAAAAAAGGGGGGAGGGGAAAGGGGAGTTTTTGCTTGTTTGTTTGTTTGTTTGTTTGTTTGTTTTAAAGAGGAGCTTGTACCAAGGGCTCAAGTGGAAAATGTTTGGAAATGTATGTGGCAACATGTGTGCAAATGTGCTTGATACAAATGATGTACTGAATGTTGTAGTAGATGTAAGAGCCCCCAATAAAATTATTAAAAAAAAGAATAGAAGCAGTTTTAGGCATTACAGTAAACAACACAAGCTAAAGAGAGAGCAACACACACACACACACACACACACACTGTGGCACTTCTACATGTGAACCGTGTGGGAGCTGCTGAGAGCTAGCGGTGGTCTGAAAGTTTCTGGCTTTTTCAGAACCCTGAAACATGGTCGATGGTACTTTTGACCCCTTTGAACTAAGTCCATTTGGTCTAGAAGGGGTCCCACCCAGGTTTACTGGCTTCCTTTCCCAAAGACCTGAATGTGTGCATGCCCCTAGCCTTAAGCAGCTTCCAACTTCCTGTAATGGTGAAGGAAGCTATGGTGTGGAGAGGGGCAATGCCTAGTTCTGCTTCTAACTACCTAACAGGCTTTGGGATCTTCATTTGCTGATGGCGTACCACTCAAGGTAAAGGGAAACAGCTGCGAAAATCTTCCCATGATTGGAACTTGGAATGTTCTAAGTAAATTTTGGAAAATTTGGAAGTGGTTAGAAGTGAAACGGAACACATGAAGATGGATATCTTAGGTATTATTTAGCTGAAATGGACTGGTATTGGCCATTTTGAAACAAATATAATTTGCTATGCCAGGAATAACACACTCAAGAGAACTGGCTTGATATCGTCCAAAAGGCTCTCGCTAAATCCATCATTAAGTACAATGCTATTTGTGAAAAGGTTATATCTATCTACCTTCAAGGAAATTAATCAAGACAACTAATTAAACTTGTTGCACCAACCACAAAAGCTAGTGATGAGGAAATTGAAGGGTTCTACCAATAACTTCAGTCAGAAGTTTATATGACATGTAATCAAAATGCATTGTCAGTTATTAGTGATTGGAGTGACAAAATTGGAAACAAGAAGAAACAGTAGTTAGAAAATATGGTGATAGAAATGAATCTGGAGCTCAATTGATAATATTTTACAAAACCAATTAGTGTTCATAGAAAATATCTTTGTAAAAAAGCTACATCTGGGCCTGAGCCCTGGTGACGTAAGTGGTTGAGTGCGGGACTGCGGCCTGCGGGCTTGGCGGTTCAAATCCAGTGGCAGCTCTCAGGAGCAGCACTGGGTAGTGCCCACGACTACCAGAGGCAGTGATGCCCACCCCACCCCCCAATACACACACAAAAAGCTACATCTGTGGGAAGATAAGAGGAGAACCTCAAAATCAGCAACTAAAACCAGAACGGGGGCAAACTGTGGAGCAGACCATCAATTGGCCATATGTAAGTTCAGAATAAAGCTGAGGAAAATAAAAGTCCACAAGAGTCAAGTTATGACCTTAAATATATCCCACCAAAATTTTGAGAACCCCCAAGAACATATCTTGATGCACTGAACAATAATGACGACCTAATGAGGTGTGGGAGGATATCAAGACCATCATTCATGAAGAAAGTAAGTGGTTATTAAAAAGACTGGAAAGGAAGATCAGTGTGGATGCATGAAGAGATTCTGAAACTTGCTTTTAATCATAGACTAGCTTAGGCAAATGAAAGAAAGGATCAAGTCAAGGAGCTAGATGTAGCCAAGGAGCTGAATAGAAAATTTCAAAGGACACTGATGAATATTGATATTCATATTCATATATATTCATATATCTATATAGAATATAGATATATAGGTTTATACAGCAAGAAGGAATATAATGGCTAATTAGCCCACACAGCAGTACAGAGTGCTCAGTTCAACTCACTTTTGTGGAACAGTTAATATATTTTAGGTCCTTCAAGCAGACAGCAGAGTCTACCTTCAAACAAGACAGGGAGAATCTGCCCTGCAGGCAGCACACAGCAGAGTGGAGCAGCAACAGTCAGTAGTGAAGGAACTCAGTGAAGCAGAGTTCCGGTGATGTACGCAATTCTGTCTGATCCACCAGCAGTTTTGTGAAGCCGGTCTTGAAGGAACAACCCCATTCACAGGTTGACTCAGTCTACAGGTAGTGCAAAGTATTTATCTTAGTTGCTCTCCAATCAAGCTGCGACCTGCTTAAACTCTGCCCACACGTTCCTATAGCGGCTTAGTTGGCAAAATAAGCATAGCACACACCTAGAATTAGAAAACCAAAAGAGAAGAATATGCTCGGCATATCTACAAGAACTCAAGAAAAATTTCAAGCCTTGATTTCAGGTTTAAGAGATTCTAGAGGCAAAATATTGAATGATGCAGGAAGCATCGAGAGAAGAACGCAGTCACGGTATCAAAAAGGGCTAGTTGAGAGTCCGCCATTCGAGGAGGAAGCGTATGAGCGAGAACCACTGGTGCTGAAGGGAGAAGTTCAAGCTGCACTGGATACATTAGCAAAACCCTAAACTCCAGCAATTGGCAGAATATCCACTGAACTGTTTCAGAAAGCTGAAGAAGCACTGGAGGCACTCATTCTATGCCAGGAGATGTGGAAGACAGCTACTTGGTGAACTGACTGCAAGAGATCCATAATTGTGCCAATTCCAAAAAAAAAAAAAAAAAAGTGATCCAAAGGATTGCTTAGACTGTGCTTACTTTGGTGGCCATATACTAAAAAAAAAAAAAAAAGATTGCTCAGACTATAGAATAATGTCATTGATATTGCACACAAGTAAAATTTTGCTTAAGCTCATCCAAAAATGGTTGTAACAGTACTTCGAGAGGGAACTTCCAAAAGTTTAGGCTAGATTGAAAAGAGGATTTGGATATCATAGCTGAAGTCAGATGGGTCTTGGCTCAAAGCAGAGGAAGTCAGAAAGATGTTTAGTTTAATTGACTATGAAAGGGCATTGGACTATGTGGAACATTAATAGACTGTGGGTAACCTTGAGGAGAATTGGAATTCCAGAACTCTTCATTGAACACACGAGGAACTTGTATATGCCTCAATAGGCAGTTGAGAGCTGAACACAGGAATTCTGTCCAGCATAAAAACAGGGAAGGTGTGAATCAGGGTTTTATTCTCTCATCTTCGTGTTCAATTTATATGCTGAGTAAGTAATAAGAGAAGCTGGATTAGATGAAAGAAAGTGTGACATCAAGTTTGGGGAAAGCCTTATTAACAATTTGGGGTATGCAGATGATACAATCTTGCTGAAAGTGAGGGGGAATTGAAGCACTTGCTGATGAAGATTGAGGATGATAGTCTTCAATATGGGTTACTATTCGGGCTGAGCCCCGGTGGCGTAGTGGTTGTGCGCGGGACTGCGGCCCACTGGGTTGGAGGTTCAAATCCAGCAGCAGTTCTCCAGGAGCAAGGCTGGATCTCCTACTCGCACCACCAGAGGGCAGTGATGCCCCCAAAACAAAAAACAAAACAAAACAAAAACAATATGGGTGACTATTCAATATAAAGAAGACAAAAAATTCTCACAACTAGACCAGTAAGTAACATCATGATTAATGGAGAAAAGAGCAAATGTTGTCAGGGATTTGATCTGCCTTGAATTCACCATCAATGCAGGGAAGCATTAGTCAAGAGATCAAAAGATTTATTACATTAGTTGAGTGTTGCACAAGATCTCGTTAGAGTGTCGAAGAGCAAGGATGTTACTTTGAGGAGTCAATACCAAGCCATGGTATTCTCTATTGCGTTATGCATGTGAAAGCTAGGCATTGAATAAGGAAGACTATAGAAGAACAGATGCATTTGAATTGTGGTGATGTGATGAGTTGGCGCTCTGGCCATAAGAACAATTGTCAGCATGGCGCAGGATCGTGCAGTATTTTATTCTATTGTGCATAAGGTAACTTGGTTCAAGTGACTTAATGGCACCTAACAACAACATTGAACAACTGATGTTATCTCCGGTCTTAAAAATAAATAGCACATGGCCCCACCTACTTTCCACCACTTTGCTTCTACGAAAGCCCTAACTTAGTACTTTCTTTCAATAATGCATATAAATCCAATCAAGGCTTTTGATTTTACCAAGGGAGGTGAAAATCACATCTAACATTTAATGACCCCTTTGCTGCAAACCCTTAAGAGAGCGTGTGCCACTTGATCAGTAAAAAGAACATCTTCAAATGGACAAGCGGCCATCTAGCTCAGAAGCAACAAAACCCTTGTGGAAAAAGCACGCCAGCCTGTGTGATCATGAGGTGTCGAAGGATCAGGTATCAGGCATCAAAGAACAAAAAAATCATATATCATTGTGTGCTCACCTTCCTGATGTGATCGCTGAAGGCAATTGTGTGTATATGTAAATGTGGTGAAGAAAGCTGATGGTGCCCAGCTAACACAAGTTATAGTGTCTGGTGTCTTAAAGGCATGAAGGTAAACAAGCAGCCATCTAACTGAGAAGCAACAAAACCCACATGGAAGAGACACACCAGTCTGGGTGATCACAAGGCGTTGAAAGGATCAGGTACAGGCATCAAAGAACAAAAAATCAAATCATTGTGTATGAAGTGGAGTGCAGAGTAGAAACCCAAGACCCATCTGTAGGCAACTGGACATTTCCTTACAAAGGAGCCATGTACACGCATGTGGAGGTGGGTGTGGGGCTGGGAGATCAGCCAGTGTGCAGTGTAGCAATGATGAAACATGTGACTTTCCTCTAGTTTATAAATGCCCCCCCCCCACAATCATGATCCCAATTCTACATTATAAATCTGGGTAGACCAGAGGATGTACACTGGTATTGAAACGATCTAGAAACACAGGGAATCCAGAATGGATGATCCCTTTACAACCATTGATGAGAGGGGCAATATCGGGAGGGTGGAAAGAGGGTGGGATAGAAGAGGGAAACTGATTACAAGGATCTACATATAACTTCCTCCCTGGAGGATGGAGAATAGAAAAGTGGGTGAAGTGAGACATCGGGCAGTGTAAGATGTGACAAAATAACAATAATTTATAAATTATCAATGGTTCATAGAGGGGGGTCCGGGAGAGGGGTAAAAATGGGAAACTGATAACAAGGGCTCAAGTAAAAAGCAAATGTTTTGAGAATGATGACAACAAGTGTGTTTGACACAATGGATGTATGTGTGGATTGTGATAAGAGTTGTACGAGCCACCCCCCCCACAAAGTTGTAAAAACACACACACACACACACACACACACACGAAGAGCACCATCAAGCTGCTTCCCTGGGAACTGTGCACCTGAGCATCAAGCTGCTGCCGCTTTGAACTATGTGTGTGAACACTGAATGTTAGCGCTATTTTCAGTGTTTGTGTTATTTGGTAGGTTATTTTTTGAGTCAGGGAGTGTCAAAAAATTCCCCACATTTATACGGTAATTGCTTCTTCACACCCTTTCAACTTAAAAACTTTTCATAGAACTCTCTACTTTCAGACTGGGGGAAATTGTATCTATATAAAATCAAATATCTATTTTTGCTTCACATTTTGCAGGGAGCTTGGTCTCCTAGCACCAATACCATTACGCTTGCCAGGATCTTCATGATTTATTACTGTGCTTGGAGCTATAATAGTGACTGTGAAAATTAATAACCCCAGTTTAATTTTTCTGTCCTAAGCATTAGCTACTTCTTTAGAATTCTGCTCCTTCCTGTTGAACTATCCTAGCCCATCTCTTTCTGAGGTACCTTTTTCATATCTCATCTGCACTGGACTTTGTTTCTGTGTAAAATTTAATGGCTCTAAGAACTAGGTAGCAAAGAGATTTTGCTTCAGAGAGTGGCTTAATATGCCACTCCTAAAGATTGGAAGTCCTCTCCCAAATAACCCTTTTGTAGAGTAATATCAGGTATTATGCATGTAAAAAGTGAAAATCGTCAAGGGCGGAGTACCTTCCGGAAGTCTCCAGGTCATACTCTATGAATCTGTCCAATTTTAGCGCTTTTAGGTGAAAGCTTCTTAAAAGCACATTCAAAACAAAACATTGAGATTTCCTCATGAGAAAAGCATTAGAAAAAAATATGAAGAAATGTTGCTTTTCAAAATACTTTGTGATATTCTTGATCTAAGAATGTACTGGATGGCAGGTGTAAGCACTAGTTATTTAAACATGAGAGGGCTGGAATAAAGTTCTTTCCACCTCCAAATTCAATTCATACAGCAGGATTTATTTTTTTGTGCAGAGCAATCCTGACATCTAGTGGTGAATATAACTAATTCCAAGGAACAGTTGTGTGTTATTTTGCCCAGTTTAAATTGGAGATCAGCTATTTAAAATAATGTAATAAATGTTCTTGTGTATATATGTATCTTTATATTTATTTCATTATACTAGATACACTCCAAGAATTAACATTGCTGAGTGAAAGGATAAATGTCTTTAGAAGATTAAAATTTCCAGTATGTCCTCTGCAGGAGGTAGCACCTCTTTTTACTTCCACTTGACGATCTACATCAAGGGTGCGCACACTTTCTCAGCGTGCGAGCTACTTATAGAATGATCAAGTCAAAGTGATCTACCAACTGCAAAAATGCAAAACATATATTTATTTATTATATTTCTTCATAAATACATTGAAATTTTCTATATATGTACAAAAATGTATATTTTTGGGGGGAGAGGGCATCACTGCCCTAGTGGGAGTAGGAGGCCCAGCCTTGCTCCTGGAGAGCTGCTGCTGAATTTGAACCGCTAACCCAGTGGGTCTCAGTCCCGCACACAACCACTATGCCACTGGGGCTCAGTCCAACAATATAAGTTTATGTACCTTGAATAACTGCATGAGTCCATATTGCACAACACAACACAAGTAACTGTGTACATTTTTTGTCATTACTTGAGTTTACTCATGACTTAGACTGACTGGAACGAACCAGGAATGCATAGTCTGGACAATAGATGCTGACAGTCAACCTCAAACACACTTCCAAATGATCATCAGTCCTGGACTTTATGATCTTTATGTGGGGAAAAGGCTCACTCACGTATATAAGTAGATCCAAATAATGCAGTCAAGGAAGTAGCACATTTTCTCATGGTTGGGTACTTTCCTTCTACGAGTAAGTTTCAGAACTGTTCATGTGCTCCGGATTTCAGTTGATTGTCGGCTTGTTGTGTCAAAAAAATCTGCCTTTCTATTTGAAAGTGGTATGTTTTTTGTCTTCTTACTTGCTCCAGCTCCCCCATTCATTTTAATACCTTTTCTTATGTTTAATAGAAAAAAACAAGATCTAAAAATTGGTGATGGCTTAGCTTGTCAGTTTTGCTTCACTTAGCACAGTTGTTTGCACATGCGTTTGACACCTAAGATTGCATCAGATTGACTACGCTGTATGCCATCAATTAAGTTACTGGATTGATGATGGACTTATGTCTATTTTTTCGATACCATGAGATCTATCCACACTACACTTGCGATCGACTAGTAGATCATGACAGACGTAGAGTGTCCCTTCTTTACATCAACTCAACAATTAGTGCTATCATTTTCTTTAGGTTTTGTTTCGCTTTTTTATTTCTGTATTAGTGAGTTTGTTTCATCTTTTAGTGAGTACCTTCTCCTCTTGATTTTTTTATCTGTCCTGTTTTTTTCCACTTACTTTCCCAATGAAATGCTAACCCACAACCTTTTCTTACTCCCCACCCCAGTGGTTCATGAGTATCTTTTCCTTTTCTTAAAAAATTTGTGGGCTGAGCCCTGGTGGCGTAGTGGCTGTGCGCACAACTGCAGCCCACTGGGACGGAGGTTCAATTCCAGCAGTGGGGCTGGGCCTCCTACTCCCACCACCGGAGAGCAGTGATGCCCCCTGCCCCCCCCCCAAAAAAAATTTGTACAATGTTTTGATTGAGGAAATGAGTCTTTTGTCTGCCATATGGCTTTAAAATATCTGCCATTTATGGTTTATGTTTAGTCATTTCCTCTTTAAGTGAAGCTTAAAATTTTCACAAAGTAGATCAGTATTTTCTTTGTACGATTAGTTTCTTTTTTTCTTTTTTGGGGGCAGGATCACTGCCCTCTAGTGGTGGGAATAGGAGGCCCAGCCTTTGCTCCTGTGGAGCTGCTGCTGGAATTGAACCTCCATCCCAGTGGGCCGCAGTCCCGCTCACAACCACTACGCCAGGGTTCAGCCCTGTAAAATTAGTTTCATTCCAAGTTTTAAAAGATCATCTCTTCTCATGGAGAAATAAAATGTTTGAACAATGTATTGTTTCCTTTGCTATGCTTATAGGTTTTTTCTGTAGTTAACCTTTGATATATGTACCTGATGCTTTAGTGCAAAAAATAACATAACAATATAACTTTATTCCCCCCTTTGCAAAGTATAAGTACAGTAGTAAGGGGGTTGATGCATGTAAGTGTAGCCATTATAAAGAGTGAAGATGTGGTGGTGATGGTAGTAATTGCTAATGAGTTGCTTTTGACTACTGGTGACCTAATAACTACACATTCACTCCTGACTTATTGACATTGCTAAGTTCCAAAGACCAGACCATTACGTGAAAATGGGTATGATGCAAAACTGGAGGATGACCACCTCAGATCGCAAAGTGGAGAATGATAAAATCATTATATAAGTTAAATGATATCATTATATAATAATGATAAACCACCAAGAATTATGGCGGAGCCAACTTCACTCATCACATTAATTAACCCTTACAGTCTGTACAGCTCCTGCCTAGCACTTCAGCGTTCATGATTGCCAGACATTCGCCATTGATATGCAACAATAGTAAGATATTGTACTTCTTTCTGTCCTCAATAGGAAGTGTGAGATAATGAGGTAGTGAAGAGTAGTTGTATATTCTGATGTGGAAAGATTTCAAAAAAGCACAATGAGTAAGCAGTATTACTATTTAGTTGACATTATCTTCCTGAAAAGTCACAGGAAACGTCTGAAGACACACACACACACACACATTCATGCCAGTGGGTCGATTCCAAGTCATAGTAATGCTACAGGAAAAACTTTTCAAACTTTACAGAAATAGTTAGCCTGACCTTTACCGTGGAGTGGATGGTAGTTTCAAACTGACCTTGCAGTTAGCAGTGCAACTTAGAACCCACTAGGTCCCCAGTCTCTACACACATGCACCCACACCCACACACACATGCATATGTCCAGCTATTAATACAAGGAGAAAGTACAGGATATTAGTGACATCAACAGAATTCTACTTTGGCTTCTACATGTTCTAAACTTAATATGCATCACAAAATAAAGAGTACTATAACATATATTTAAAAATAACTAATGAGTGATATTTAGATGAGAAAGCAAGTTATAAAGCAGTAAAATATAATATATATATATATATATGCAAAGAGCAAAGACAGGGTAGGTATATACTAAATGTTGCATCGATCTCAGCATTGAGAGATTTAGGTCATTTTTTCCCCTCATTTTTGAATTTTAAGTTGTATGTATGTGACCCACATATCTGTCACTGAGAGAGCAAAAAGGTAATGACTCAATTGTGTGCACGTTAATATTTTGTGACATTGTGGTGCTCTGACCTTTTAAATTCATTTTTAAAGATAATTTTATTGGGGCTCTTAAAGTTCTTATAACAATCTATACATCAGTTGTAGCAAGCATATTTGTACATATGTTTTCAACACTATTTTCTAAACATTTACTTTCTATTGAGCCCTTGATATCAGTTCCTCTTCCCCTCCCTGCCCCCTCATAACCCCTTGATAAATTATAAATCATTATTTTAACCTAACCACCAACTCCCTTCCTCCATGGTTTCTGTTGTTCATCACCCTGAGGTGTGAGTGTGTGGTTATATGTGCCAGTCATTTTGGTTCCCCGTACCACTCCTCCTCTCCCCACCTTCTCCCTACCCTCCTGGTATTGTCACTCCCATTCCTGTTCCTGGATTCCATGTGTTCTGTGCTGCCTCTTTATCTGTACTTATGTACATGCTCCACTCTAGCCTATAGCAAAAGGCAGGACTGGAGTCATGATACTGGGGCATGAGGAAGCCTCAGGAAACCAGAGGAACATTGTATGTTTCATCAGTGCTATACTGTGCTCTGAAAGACTCATCTGTTCCTTGTGACCCTTCTGTAAGTGCATGCCCTATTGTGTACAGATGGGTTTTGGTTCTCTGGTCTGACTCCTCTCATTCTCAACAATATGATTTTTTTTTGTTCATTTTGGGTCTTCTGATTCTTCATACCTGATCCTGTTGATTTGGTATACCTCATGATTGCACAAGCTGGTTTTCTTCTTATGTGAACTGGTTGCTTCTCTGCTAGATGGTCACTTATTTAACTTCAAGCCTTTAAGACCCATGATGCTATATCTTTTGATAGCTAGGCACCATCAGCTTTCTTCACCACATTTGCTTATACATCCATTTTGTCTTTAGCGATTTTGCTAGGAGGTTGAGCATCACAGAATGTCAGGTCATTAGAACAAAGTGTTCTTGCACTGCGGGATGGCTCGAGCATAGGCAAAGAACACAGTACAGAGACTGGGTAGGTACATACCAAATGTTACACTGACCTTAGGACTGAGAGATTTGGGTAATTTTTATTGTATTATTTTTTTTCTCTATGAATTCAACTTTCCAGACTTTTGACAGTAATAGACTTCTTTTTGTAATTAGAAAGAAAAAATGATATCTGATTTGCATAGCTCTCAGTAAGATAGATGTATTTTCATGTAGCTTATTTGTTAACTTTGTCATACCATTCCCCTTCCTTCTTTTTCTTGCTTATAGTAACATATCTCATTGTTTCAAAATTTTATTTCTCAAGCATTTGTTTTAAAATAAGATTATAAAGCTCACGAATACTGCTAGCCAGACAGTACTTGGCAAAGGGGAACAAAGTTGACAATGGAAAGAATTCTAACAAAAAGAAGGTACAGACACACTTCTCCCTACTTCCCGAGCACAGCAGTGAAAGGCAGCTAAGACATTTCTTTATCAATGGAAGAGATGGAGATAGTGAGAGGATACAGTCAGAGAAAGGATGCTTACACTATCACCTCGATTAGTTGAATTGATCCTTGTTTTGGAGTCCTGGTGACTAGGATATCGTGTCAACTCTTGGATACTGGAATATACATAACTGGAAAAGGGAAGTCAATGAAAGAATACTAGCAGATAGGAATCTGGCCGGTGGTGGAAAACCCACCAGTAGTGGAACAAAAATCTGGCTCTTCATTCTATATGTTTTCTAGATTAGCCAAGGCCCTTTAGCGTTTCAAACCAAAGTACCTCCTTAATAAACTCACTTTTTCTATTCAAACCTTTCTTGAATCTGAATGCTGTCTCTTGTCTGAACTCTTCCTGGGAGTGGGACAAGAAATAAGAAAGGAGAAGCTTGAACCATTGAGCTGTCTCCAGGTAACTTCACCGTTAAAAGAAGACAGTTTTGGTTTGTGGAACCAGAAGAGAATTGGTAGCAAAATATTTGACATGTGGCCTGAACCCCGGTGGTGTAAGTGGTTGAATGTGAGACTGCGTTCCTCAGGCTTGGCGGTTCAAATCCAGCGGTGGCTCTCAGAAGCAGCACTGGGTAGCGCCCACGACCACCAGAGGCAGTGATGCCAAAAAAAAAAAAAAAAAAAAAGACATGTGGGTTGAGCCCCGGTGGCGGATGTGGTTGAGTGCGGAACTGCAGCCCGCAGGCTTGGCGGTTCAAATCCAGTGGCGGCTGGGTAGTGCCCACGACCACCAAAGACAGTGATGCCCACAAAAAAAAAAAAGTAAAGTTATTCTCCTTCCCAGATATTTATCATGCAAAGTTATTAATCCTTGGATTTTTCATCCATGACTGATATCTATGTTCAATTGTTTATTAAGGAGTAAATACTTGGTAAGTTCTCCCACTTCCTTAAACAACCTGGTTTCAGAAAGGTATCTGGAGAAAATACAGAAAAAGTTTAAAATTCAACAAAATGAAACCAAATGTAGGAAAATATAAAAATGGCTGAAGAAACCAGAACAAAGACAATATGAGAGAGGGAGGAAGTAGATAAAACTTCAAGATGTGGGCCAGCACTCTTCTGCAATGTGACACTAGCTCTTCTGAGCAGCCTCCTTGCTCACCCCAAAAAGAGAAATCCACAGTTAAGAGGGGCAAACTGCCCTAAAGCTTCAGCCGGAGAGTGCTGCTCCAGCGTTTGGCAGTAACAGCAGCAGCATCTGTTGAGACTGACTACCCGCTAAAAACTAAGCTGAACTCTTCAAGCCATGGTTTTACTTCTGCGATGTTTACAATAACCCCATTGCTAGTCGGGAATATTCTACTGGTAGGTCAGAGCCATTTATTCTTGTTGTTATAGGTCCTTGAGTTGGCACTAATCCTCGGCGACCTTATGTGCAACAGAAGGAAATACAGGCTGCCTAGGCATCCTCACAGTGGCCTTGATGTCTGAGCCCATTGCAGCAGCCACCGTGTTCGCGCATCTCTGTGAGGGTCTTCCCCTCTTTGCTGACCGTATCCTTTACCAACCATGAGCTCCTTTCCCAAGGACTAGTCTCATAATCGCAGGTCTAACATCGGTAAGGTGAAGTCTCCAGAGTGTTCTAGGTACACTTCCTCCGAGACAGATTTTTTCCCTCTTCTGGCAGTCCACAGTACTCTCCATATTGTCTGGCTGCATGATAATTCGAAGACACGGATTCCTCCCTGAGCTTCCTTGTTTGCTGTCCCGCTTGCACAAACACGTGAGGGGATTGAAACTAGCATGAAAACCAGCAATAAGATCAGGTACAACTCCAAGAGGAGACATTGGAGAAGGACGAAGCTGGGTCTATAAGGAGCCCCCAGTGGGATGGCACCTTGAGTTGATTACGACCTTTGCTGCCACCTGATGGACTGAACTTGTATTGGCAAATAATCTGGGTTCTTCCTTGATTTTTATGCTGCCTCATGAATTTAACAATAAATAATGTCAGGCTGTTGGTTTGAGAAAAAAAAAAAGTAGTCTCAGACCCTGCCTGCATTGTCCAAGGGAGGACTCTGCTTTCTTGCCTCCTTGACCTTGGACCCAGCAGCCCACGTGAGTTGAAGGTCTTCAGGTACATTATGTGTTCCATGGAAGTGAATTGAACTGAGTACTGCTGTGTAAACGAATTAGCTGTATATTCCTTCTTGCTGTATAAATCTCTCTATCTACTATCTACCTCACGTTAGCACATATTATATGGCCACAGTGGTCCAAACCAGTGTAGTGCTGGTATAACAACAGCTATTCAGACCAATGGAATAGAGCTGAAGAATCAGATATAAAAACATCAGCAACTATTTTTTTTTTTTTGGTGGGCATCACTGCCTCTGGTGGTCATGGGCGCTACCCAGTGCTGCTCCTGAGAGCCGCCGCTGGATTTGAACCGCCAAGTCCACGGGCTGCAGTTCCGCACTCGACCACTTACAGCATCAGGGCTCAGCCCCAGGCAACTAATTTTTGATAATATCAAAATTTAATGGGAAATATCAAATGGGAAGCGGATGGCCTCTTCTGTTCGGGGGTGCTAGAAAAAAAATGGTTAAAAAACCTGCAAAAAAATGAAGCAAGACCTTGACCTTACTCCATGCACAAGAATAAACCCAAGGTGGATCACAGACCTTGAGGTAAAACCCCAAGCAATTAGGGCCATCAAGGAGGGAATTGGGACAAACCTGAAAACTTTGGACCAGGGAAGACATAAACTATCAGAAATAGGGAAGGAGGAGTCACAAATTGACAAGTGGGATATACTGAAGATTAAGTCACCTGTGTACATTGAAAGAATTAACCAATAGAGTAATGAAAGCCCAAAGACCTAAAATCTGCAACACTTTGCAAGTTTATAATAAGAAAAAAATGAACTCCCCACTGAGAAGGTGGGCAAAGGACCTGAAATTTCACAGAGGCAGAAATCTGAATGGCCAATAAACATATGAGAAATGTTCCTGATGATTAGCCATAAGAGAAATGCCAATTAAAACAACTGAGATACCACCTAACACTCTCAAAGATAGTCCAATTCAAAAAGTCAGAAAGTAACAAGTTTTGGAGTGCCTGTGGTCAGATAGAAACTCTTGTGCACTCTTGGACCTGTAAGCATGTGTTCAGCACATTTTAAATGTAGCTTTTGTGATAAAATTAGGTGCCTCAGCTGAAATTTGGGTCAACATATCCGGGTATATACGGTATTAATTTCTTAGATTCTCAACTTGGAATACAAAATTTGAGGGGATATTTCTAATAAGTATAATGGCATTTTAATACATTTTAGCAAGACATAGAAACACAAAATTATGGAGAGTAATGAAAATTACTCAAAAGCACAATAATACTGCCCATCTCTTAACTATCAAACAACTTACTACTCTAATCCCCTGCTGGTGGTCCTGTAGAGAGGTGCATCCACTATGGAAATCCATTTGGTGATACCTAATACAAATGGAAATTGAGCTAACATATGGCCCAGCAATCCCCTACTGGACATATACACAGAAGAAAGAAGCAGACCAAGAGCAGACATCTGTGCTCTAATGTTCATCATGGCACAGTTTTCAATTGCAAAGACCTGGAAGCAATTGAAATTTCCATCAACTGATAAATGGATTAAAAAACTCTGGTATATACACATAATGAAGTACTATGCAACCCTAAAAAACAGCAGCAAGTGCATGAATCACATTGCCTCATGGGAAGAATTGCAGGGAATTATGCTAAGTGAAGTTAGCCAATCACAAAGGGACAAGTACAACATGAGTCCAGTGAGGTAAGCTCAAAAAGTACAATGGGCAGAGAGCATAAGCTACTAAATGTGTAAATCCAGGGTCAAAGTCCAGGCACTTTGAAAGGGATCTGACCCAACTCAGAGATGCAAATGGCAGCCAACTACAAAGGAGGGGAAAGGCTGAGCCTGGGTGGCGTAAGTGGTTGAGTACGGGACTGCGGCCGGAGGGCTTGGCGGTTCAAACCCAGTGGCAGCTCTCAGGAGCAGCGCTGGGTAGCTCCCACGACCACCAGAGGTCAGTGATGCCCCCACAAACAAAACAAAACAAAACAAAACAAAATAAAAAGGAGGGGAAAGAAAGAAAAGAAAAAAGAAAGTGAGGCTGATGGGGAACCAGGGCACCAATATACCCAAGGGAAGAGTGTTGTTTATGTCTCTAAAGGAAAGGGGGAGATGGACCAGACCCCATCCTAGAGTGCCAAGTCTTGAGGACAGTGCACTGGCATGGAACAGTGAACATAATAGGAAGATACTGCTGGGCCCCAGCTGAGCTATGTTGACCGGCTCCTCAGAAGAAGGTAATACAGAGGGCAGTACGGAAGATATAGCCCAGGAAGAGGGGTAGGTCTGTCCGGACTACATGAGAGTGAACAAGGGGGTGGAGGGGAGAGGAGAGGAGATAGTAAAAGAAAGAAAGAGAGGAAGGAGGAGGAGGGAGAAGGGGAGGGGAGGAAGAAGAACCACATCATGACTCACTGGGTCACAGGGATGACAATCCTGCTCAGAGCAGCAGCCAGTGCAGAGAGAGGACCATAGGGCTGGCCCTACCATGAGATACGAGATTCCTTCACTGAACCATAGTTTTATGGAGGACAGCACTGGAGACAATGTGCAGAAAGTGTACCTGGTCTGCCCCATGCATAGTGAAACACGAAGGGAGTGCAACTTAGCAGCAAGGGGTGCAAAATAACCTGTCCTCATGGAGTCCTGAAAATAGACTTCTGGCTTGGGAGACAGGGCTTGGCACCTCATCAGACAATTGGAAAACATACGTAAGAGTCAGCAGACAGAACCTGGAACTATTTTGTTTGTTTTTTCCCCCCTTGCGTTTCATTTTGTTTGATTTATTATGTTTTGTTTTTGTTTGTTTTTCTTTTTCTTTCCCTCTATGTCTATCTCTGTAAGATAGGCAGGACTAACAATTCTGAGGAGAAAACTGCGGGGACATGAAAGAGGGTGGAGTGGGGAGTCAGAGATAAGGGAACAAGAGATCTAAAATTGATGGTGAGAAGGGTGTATAATACCGGTGGGGTTTGATTAATTGCAATGTATCCAAGAAGAAATACTGAGAGCCGAATGGAAGGTGAGCATGGTAGTGGGATAGAAAGAAGGTGGAAGGTGAAAAAAAATAGAGAAAAGAAATACGAGACAAAAGCTATTTATAGAAATATAGCTATAGGCGTGTATATATGTAAATTATTAATTTATAATGAAAGGGATAGAGACCAATGTACATATATTAATATGCTAAGTATTAAAATAGCAGATGGACTTTGGACCTTTACTTAAGGCCTCCCTTGACATAAGAACACTTTGTTCTGATAACCTGGCATTCATTGATACTCACCTTCCCCACACGATTCCTGGAGGAAAAATGAGTGCATAAGCAAATGTGGTGAAGAGGGCGTATGGTACCCCAATATCAAAAGAATATGGCACCTGGAATCTTAAAGACTTGAAGTGAAACAAGCAGCCATCTAGCAGGGCACTAAATAAGCCCACATGGAAGAAGCAGCCTGTGTGATCGATCATGAAATGTCAATGGGATCAGGCATCAAATATCAAAAGATCCCAAACAACTACACCCATGTGAAAGAGGGAGGTTGGAGTGGAGACCCAGAGCCCATTTGTGGATAATTGGATAGCCCCTCTCAGAAGTGGTGTAAGGAAGCAATGTTTCAACCATGGTGTATTATAGCGCTGAGGAATCATACATCCTAGTTCCTGAATACTTCCCCACCCAATCCTCACTACCATGACCCAGTTCTAACTTACAAATCTGGCTAGACCAGAGAACACACATTGGTACAGATAAGAGTTCTCAACACATGGAATTCAGGAAAGATAAACCCTTCAGAAACAGTAATGGGAGTAGCGATATCAGTAGGGGAGGGAGATGGCCAGGCAGGGGGAAAGGGGAAACCCATCACAAGATAGGATATATAGCCAAGGGGATGAATAACAGAAATGTGGGTGAATGGAGACTATGGACAGTGTAAGATAGGAAATAACAGTATCTAATTGATCAAAGAAGAGGGTGGGAGGATAGGGAAAAAAGAGGAGCTTATACCAAAGACTCAAGTAGAAAATATTTTGGAAATGATGATGGCAACATATGTACAAATATGCTTGATATAAATGATGTATGGAATATTATCAAAGCTGTAAGAGGCCCAATAGAATGATTTAAATAAATAAAATAAGCAATAAAATACCTTACTATTTTACCATATATTTGATTTAGATTTTTTCTTTGTAATTGCCCA
Organism: Nesogale talazaci; assembly: GCA_004026705.1. Lineage (NCBI taxonomy): Eukaryota > Metazoa > Chordata > Mammalia > Afrosoricida > Tenrecidae > Nesogale > Nesogale talazaci. The sequence continues at coordinate 23,471 of PVJH01021078.1, forward strand.
TTAAGATTTCCCTATTGTCATTCTTTCTTTTGTTGCATCATCTAAAAGTAACTAGTAGCCTGGATATTGTGTATTAATCCACCAAATATTCTCCTCTTGGATTTCAAATTTCTATATAATGGGACTCCTGGTAGTGTAGGGGTTACACATTGGACTGCAATCTGAAAGGGCCACAGTTCAAAATCACCAGTTTCTCTGAGGGAGAAAGGTGAGGTTTCTAATACAGTCTCAGAAACTCACAGCAGTTCTACTTTACCCTGTAGGTCACCATGAGTTGAAATTGACTTGATGGCAGTGAGTTTTCGATAAAAGTGGCATAATTTATATAAAGCATTTCATATTATTCTGTTGTTTTTATTACACTCAACATTGTTTTTTAAGATTTATTTTAATATTTATATCAAATAGGTGTACACCTTTAGTTTTTGTGCTTACTGTGAATGGGATCTTTGTTTCTATTACCTTTTTCGGTTACTTGTTATGATTACAGTGTGTTATGGATGGGCATACTATTGACTTTAATGTATTAATTTGATATCAAGAAAATTCCAGAACTATCTTACTAATTCTGATAGCAATAGATGATTAATTTAATATGATTTCTGTTTCATGGATGCTGACCTAAGACATGAGGCTCCTGGGTCAATAACAATTTTATAATATTGCAGGATAAACAGTGGATAGAATGTCAGAATGGGTGTGTATTCTCACTGTGCCAGTCCTCACAAAGTAATGCAGGTAAGCCCAAATGGTTGTTTCCACATACAATAGGTTGTGTGTAGTACAGAAACTGAGAATCATTCCAGGGGAAAGTGGTTTCTAGGACCTATAAACATGCCTAGTCTTTGGGGAGAGATGGTTGGTTATTCCTCCAATTGGTGAAAACAAACTTAACCCTGAGAAAGGGTCTAGTGCGGTGGTTCTCAACCTTCCTGATGCTATGACTCTTCAATACAGTTCCTCATATTGTGGTGAATCCCCAACCATAAAATTATTTTCATTGCTACTTCATAACTGTAATTTTGCTACTGTTATGAATCAGGCAACCCCTGTGAAAGTGTCCTTCAACTCCCAAAGGAGTTGTGACCCCCAGGTGGAAAACCGCTGTTCTAATGTAAAGAGTAGTCAGGCCTTGAATTCTTGGCATAATGTCAAGAGTTGTAGACATGCAAGAGACCTACCCATGAAAAGGATGTTTATGATATTACCACTTGGTGTCTTATTGATGGACATTTAAATTGCTTTAAATTGATTTACAAAAAATGCTAAAAGCAGCATTCTGGTACTTGTCTCCTTGGAAAATATGGCCGGGAATTTTTTTCATACCCCGAAGTGAAAAGTGCTAAATTGTTCTTTGCTCCCAGCAGCTGTACACGAGAGCTCCCATTTCCCCTTCCTTATCAACACTCAGGATTGTGACTTCATTTTACACAAGTCTGTAAGTCATGCTACTTTGTATTTCCTTCTGTTAATGAGGTGAAACACTTATTCCTATGTTTAGTGGCCATTCAAGTTTCTGTGACTTTTTTATTCATATGCTTTGCCCAATTTTCAATTGAGTTGTGTCTTTTGCCCATCGGTAGACATTTTACATATTCTGATTTGTATGTGATGAAAATGTTGTATCCTCATCTGTGACGTCTTTTTATCCTTATAATAGTCTTTCATATTGAACCATTCACCCCACCTTTAATGTAGTCATATTTAGAAATCTTTTCTGATAGTTTATGTTTTTTATGTTATGCTATAAATTTTGCATCTACCTTAACATCATAAAGATATTCCTGTGTTTTATAACTTAAGAAATTAGGTGGGGAGGGGTTTGGTTTGTTTGCTTTGTTTTTTGACTCTTTCTCTTCAGGAATTTACCCGCATCTATAGACTATATTTTGGTTTATGCTATGAAAAAGGAATAGTTTTATTCGTTTTCCCATAGCAATGATTAGTTGTCCCAGAACTGCTCATCAAAGAGTTCTTTCTTTCTTCAGTGACTTACATGCCACCTCAGTCATTAATCAAGTTTCCAAAGACATTCCAAAAGCCTAACATTCCTGGCTTTTCATTTTGTCTTCTTGGCTTGTTTACATTTCCCAGCACCAATGAGTGAGGGTGTCGCAACAGAACATGTTTATTATTTGACCAATAACTACCCATTTTAGCAATGGCTTAGTAGTATGTTTTATAGTTTGCTCTTCTTATCTTATTCTTCTCTTTGACTGTTACACTCACTTCTCAAATGGCAGCCATTCTTTGGTTTGCACTCTTTGTATTTTAAGAAAAAATTATTCATTGCCATGGAAAATTTTGTTGGACTTTTGGTTAGAAGTTGAAACTTCATTGAATATATAGCGTGGAAATTGTGATATCTTATGATAATAAGCCTTTGTCTCTATGAACATGTTCCATCAAATATCTTCTTTTTATAATCTGATATTTTATAATTTTTTCTTTAAGAACTTACATATGTATCTCTTAATCCACTTATGATTGTTGTTCATATTATAACTAGGGAGCCATGATGGCATAGAGAGTTGCACATTAAGTTGTTAGCTGAAAGGTCAGTGGTTCAAACTCCCTAGTTAGTTCTTGGGAGACAGAGAAGACTACCTGTTCCTGTACAGATTTACAGTCTCAGAGACCCAAAACTTCAGTTCTATTGCCCTCTAGGGTGGCTGTGCATCACAATTGACTTGATGGCAGTATGTTCGATTGGTTTGAGTTTTTTGAATGGGACCTTTGTTTCGGTTACACTTTCTGATTGTGACTGGCTGTGCTAGACTGGGTTGTCTAGAGAAAACAAAATTGGTGGCACTCACTTATGTGTAAGAAACAACTTATCAAGAAGTAATTTTGTTTTGTGGCATCACTGCCCTGGTGGGAGTAGGAAGCCCAGTCATGCTCCTGGAGATCTGCTGCTGGATTTGAACTGTCAACCCTGTGAACCGCAGTCCCGCACACAACCAGTAGGCCACTAAGGATCAGCCAAGAAGTAATTTTATATCAAAAATATATCCCTACCCAGTCCAACTCAAGTCAGTGGGTCCCATAGTAGCAGGAACTCTCTTCAGCCATGGAGTTTCAGGTTGATGATGACACTGAAAGGTGAGGAAGAAAGCAAGGAGATCAAAGGCCAGGGCTTTCAAAGTCCAAGCTCCGTGGGAGCCTGTGAGAGTGCTGATATCCCATAGTTCCATATCCCACATGAGGGGACTCCTGGCAGCACCCTTGGATTTGAAGCAAGGTAGAAGGTGAAGGGCAAGAAAAAGAGAGAGAAGTTCCCAGTGTTTCTCTATTTATAAAAAGACCACATCCCCAAGGAGGCATCATCAGACTGTGGCCTGATTCATAGACTGTATTTCCACCCCTACACTATTATCCAGAATGGAGCTGGCATAAAATCTAACCACCACACTGTTGTTTTAATATCAAAGTAGTTTGTTGAAATCTCTTATTCATTCTAAAAGTTATAGATTTACTTGGATTTTCTTTGTGAGAAATCATTTGACAATAAGGAATCCTAAAGTAATTGTCTTTCTCAGTGAACTGCCATTTTATAGAATAAAAAACTTTCAGAATATTTGATTTCTGTAGCAGTCATGTGCTTATGTTAATTTTACGATTGAAATGTAGGGGTGGAGTCTAGTCTGTTAATCTGGAGATAGCCATTGAGTAGCCAATGAGGCCTCTAAGTGGGCATGGCTTTCTCCTGAGACTACTGGGAAATCTCGTGATATTTCCCTCGTGAAGATGAGATGCTATCTTCCCCAGTTTTTGGGAGTTAGTCTCAGAGATGATGAATCACGGACAAGACAAGATGGCAGCATCCGAGAAGCTGGAGGAGCTGGCGGAGAAACCACACAGCTTGTCCCTGATGGAGTCAGACCTCTGAAGCTGGGGCAGCCACATGGAGACCTCTGCCAGTGATGAGTTGCTTCTGCTGTTGATGGACCCTGAGCCCTGGAAGTGAGGAGCCATGTGGAGACCCGTGCCAGTGACGGGGTTCTACACCCACTGACCTGTGACTTCGGGAGTCGGAAGGAGACTTTATGGACTGATTTCAGGCATATGGGTTAATATTGGACTTATGCCTTTGAACTGGACTGGGCTCAATGTCCTGTTCCTCTTGTATATAAACCTTTTCCCTATAGCTATATGCATGTCTATGATATTTGTTCCTGTAGTCTACCTGGACTAGCACAATTTCTAAAGTAAATTCACTCTCCAGTATCTAGAAGCATATGTTCCAGAGCAAATATTCAGGAGGTAGCTCCTTCTTCCTTCCCATCTTGAGTATTTTTTGGGGCAGGGGGTGGGGGGCATCACTGTCCTCTGGTGGTCATGGGAGCTACCCAGCGCTGCTCCTGAGAGCCGCCCCTGGATTTGAACCACCAAACCCAAGGGCGCAATCCTGCACTCAACCACTTATGCCACTGGGGCTCAGCCCGAATATTTTTTTAAAAGATATAGTTATAGCCATGTTCTTTTGCTATGTCATTCATAGATTTTATTCCCCAGAGGATTGTTTGATGTGATCTCAAATGGAGCACCAAAATAAAAAAAAAGAACTGGAAGCAAATGTTTAAGTTATATTTCCAGAAGAACACATTAGCTCATTTAAGAATACCTGTGATTTCAAAGAACTGGAAGATTTGAAGAGGTAGGCTTTAGATTTAGGTAGCATCTAATTAAATGTCATTGTGAAGAAATTAAAACAAAGGTGTTCTCTTTCCGTTTGTCAGTAAAACAAGTTGGGTGAGCTGTGAGAGCAATACCATCTGTTTTTACTGTCAAGAAAAATAAAGAGTACATAATGAAAATCAAGGTGAAAGGCCCATCTTTTTTATGACCATTTATTCTGACATATCAATGCAGGGGGAAAGGGCCAGTTGTCTTAATAAAGCAAGAGTCTACTGGAGAACAGTCTGGTTTCCATGTGAACTGGAAGTGAGAGCTTTAGCTCTATGTCCTTTCTCATTATTTTGAGTTGACATTGTTAAAGGATGTTTTCTCCAAGTCTGCTTAACAGAAGATATTTTTCGCCAAGTAAGTTCTGTGTGCCAATTAGGGTTCTTTGTATGTAAGCAGTAGAAATTGACTACGTAAAAATTTTTTTTGAGAATATTTTTTGTTGCTCAGGGAGTCAAAGGCGATGTTGAGAAATTAGGAGGGAAGAGATGAGGACAGCTCTGGGAATCTGAGTAGCAGGAACTAATCATGCCTCCCCCAAATATGCGTCAACTTAGCTGGACCAGGATTCTCTGTGGTATGGCCAGCATGCAATGATGCAGTGACGCCTGGTGATGTCATCTGATGTAATTAGCAGATCAGTTGTAAGGAGATTAGGGTAGGATGCAATGCTTTTATTTGGGTCACAGCTTTGCTCCAATTAAGAAATGCTTCCCTGTGGTAATGCCAATATCACCTTTTACCAGTAAAGGGATAAAAGGAGAGAGAAGTGAACAGAAAAGGAAAAAAAAATCTGTACCACCAAGAAAGAGCCTGGAGTGGAGCATGTCCTTTGTCCCTTCCCAGAGAACCTCCTTGGCTCATGGGAAGGTTGCTATCAAGAAGCATGGAGCTCTCTAAGAGTTCCAGGGTCACAGAATTTGAAAGGAGACATGGACCTTTCCCTGGAGCAGACACAGAGAAAGTCTTTCCCCAAAGTTGGTGCCTTGCATCAGGATTTCTGGGCTCCTAGACTGTGATAGCATACATTTCCGTTCAAGTCATGTGGTATTTCTGTGATTGCAGCTCTAGATAACTAAGGAAACTCTCTTCAGAGAATTGCCATATGCTAGCTCTCTAGAGATTCCTCTCTGGGTCACTTCATTCAAGATTCAAGCTCTTGTAGGAGAGAGATGCATTTCCCAGCAATTGACCTATGCTTTTTTTTTTATAGTAATGAGGTTAAGTTAAAAAAAAAAAGTACTGTCACCAAGTCATAAATACCTTTATTGGAAAAATAAAATTAAAACATGAAGCTATTGTTTCTCAACACATCTCCCATCTAGATCCATAGCTGGAGTGGTGTTTCCATCTCTTTAAGCCTTCCCCTGGGCATGCTATCAGGTAAATGTTGGACTGTTAGCCACAAGCTTGACACTTCCAATCTGCCTGTCACTCAGTAGGAGAAAGTGGAGAGGCTGTCTGCTGCAGTAAAGATTGACAGCCTCAGCGACTCTGCCTGGGCTCACTGTCAGTATCAACTTGATGGCAGGTGGTTGGCTTCTCCCCCAAAGAATGCATCATTCAGTGTTCCGTTTCTGCCACCTCAAAAAAGCAGTGTTGGCATCCTTGAGAAACTCAACTCATGTTCCATTGAAAAGACTTTGAGTTTGGGGAACAAAAAAGAAACCTAAAGGTACAAGATCAGATTGGAGGGTGGATAGAGTAATTTCTAAATGAACGTCTTGTAGGATAGCCCTTGCTACCCTGGAAGAGTAAGCAAACAGGTATATTGTTGTGATGGAAAGAAATTCTCGATATAACTTTCCTGGCCTTTTCCTCATTAATGTAATGTTCAGATTACTGAAGTCTTCTTCATAATAACCACCATGATTTTCCCGTGTCCTCTATGAAAAAAATCCATCGATACTTTTACTCTTGGCATCCACACCTCCATCCTAACCTTCTGAGCTGACCTCTATGCCTATATCACTGAAAGAACTTGTCTGTGGCCATCCACTGATTGCAGAGGTATGTTTAAACATGCTTCAATGGAAACCATTCCTTGCAGGTAGGAACGGAAAATTGAGTAGCAATACTTATTGACATACCATGGTATGTTGGTGAGCTAATGAAGGGAACTGGCAAAGTATTTTAATGTTCATGATCCACAAGGACCATATATGGTGGTGAAGGGACAGTTTGTGAGAGAAAGGATATTCTTTTTTTCCATCATTTTATTGGGGGCAGTACAACTCTTATCACAATCCATCCATCCATTGTATGAAGCACATTTGTACATTTGTTGTCCTCATTCTCAAAACATTTGCTTTCCACTTGAGCCCTTGGTATCAGGTCTTTATTTCTCCCCTCCCTCCCTGCTCTTTCTCCCTCATGAACCCTTAATAATTTATAAATTATTATTATTCGTTCATGTCTTATACTGTACAATGTCTCCCTTCACCCACTTTTCTGTTGTCCATCCCCCAGAGAGGAGGTTATATGAAGATCGTTTCTACCTCATCTTCTCTCCATCCTCCTGGTTTTGCCACTCTCACCACTTGTCCTGAAGAGATCATCTGTTCTGATTCCCTGTGTTTCCAGTCCCTATCTGTACCAGTGTACATCCTCTGGTCTAGGCAGATTTGTAAGGTAGAATTGGTATTATGGTGGTTGGGGGAGGAAGCATTGTAGAACTAGAGAAAAGTTGTATGCTTCATTATTGCTACACTGCACCCTGACTAGCTTTTCTCCTCCCTGCAATCCTTCTGTTGCTAAACAACAAACAAACAAAAACATTTGTGCTAGATGACAAATTTTCCAGATCTGCAACCAATTCTACCGAGAGAAGGAAGTTGTTGGGTACCCTCTCAGGAATTTGAGTCTGAGTTAAGTTGAAAGTTTGGATTTAGGTTTAATATTCTTGCTAAGGGGAGGGTAACTCTCTAGTAAAGACATGACCTACAATCCCTTCCCCACCCCCACGAAATGTCTTTTAGAGCCTGCAAAACCAATTCAGCTGATGTGGGGATGTAAATCAAATTAAGACATGAAATAGCATAAACTATGTACTGGGTCCACAGATCTTTGAAAGCAGAGTTTAGGTTGCAAAAAGCTTCGAGATACCTGAGAAGACCTTTCATTTCAGGACCTGAAATGATTAAATGATTAAAATTGCTCTTTAATAATTAAACGTGCCATCTGTATAAGACAGAGTGTGACCTTTCACCCAGGGTCTCTCAGGCTGTTCTAGAATTTCTGCAGTTGGCCCATATGGTATCAGAAACTTATTGCTGTTCTTCCTTTGAAATATTAGAGCAGTGGACTTAGAGCAGCTGTTTTTGTGCTGCCAGATTTCATTGAAATGTGGGTTTTAAAAGCCCTTGGCTTGTCATTTTGAGTTAGCTTACTTTAATCACAATTCTCACCATAATATGATTTCAACTGATGCCTGAAACTCAATATACCAGAATGTTTGCTGAACAATGCACTTATCAACAATAACTAACCAGAATGTACATTTTTCATTGAAATGTCTTTTTGTGTAATATATGCCCTCAAAAATGCCTACTAGGAAATATGCGTTCCTTTTTCTCTAACAACATATTGCCAAGAAACAATCTCCATCATCCTCTCTTTCCCCAAGTTGGACTTGTGCACAGCAGTAAGGCATTTTAGAAGCTACCCATGCTAGGATTTGCAGATTGATTTTACTACTAAAATATTGATGTAACCCTATCATTAAGCCACTGTCGTAATTAGACAGTCAGTGATGAGCACACCTCCATGTTTGTCTTAAATGTCAGATCAGATAACTCCATCTAGAAATTAGTGATTAACAGTTACTATCATTAGAACAAGGGCTATCATTGATCATAAACTTAATTTCTCTGAGCATTTTTGGGAAAGGTACATAGACCCTGGTGGTAATAATGCTCATGAATTAAATCTATAATATGCTGGAGACATTTTATCTGCTTGCCTTTGACAGGCTGTTCAGTACTAAAGTTCAGCTGGTAGACACCATTCTCCTTCCTTCTTTTCCACATAGATCCTATGTATAGACTTTCCAAGCCAGAAGCAGGGATGAGTGAGTTACTCTTACTTTTAAAACATGCTTCAAATTTTCTTTGTTAAATCAAATGTGGGGGATTCTCTTAGACTCTGTTTATTATTCTCTTAGAATGTGTTTCTCATGTAAATGTATAGCCTGGATTCATGATAAATTGTCCTATCTGCTCTATTGGTGTATTTCTTTGTATTCGGAAACCAGATGACATACAGCATAACATAAAACAGCCTTTTTTGGTCATTTTTCCCCCAACAAACAAAATTTTAAGTCAGGTGGATAGAGAATGAGTAGTCACTTGTTCATTTCAAAATATTTTTCTATGAGTTCTCCTTATAATAGGTACTGAAATATTTCTCTCAAGAAATGAAACCTTTAATAATTCAATTTGGGGTTAATATGAGGAGCTAGACATCTAAAATGAATATCCTCAATACAATGTAAGTATATATGTGTATATGAATCTGTAAAGCAGGAGAGGGTGATTATCTGGTGAAGAGAAGATAAGTATGTTGGGTGTTCCCCTGTTGGCCTTCCAATTCCATTCCCACTCTCTCTGCCCTGCCTGCTACAGATAGCAGCATTATGTGGGTTTCTTGTCCCTCCAACTTTGGAAGGAAAGATTGTGGTACAAGGGGATCCTAGATGTTTACTTATGCCTGCTTCCTCTACCTGGGACCAGAACGCCTTCCTGGTATCCTTCCTTCCAGTGAGTGCTTCAGTCCCATCTGCATTCTGGTCTCTCCACTCCTCAATTTGTCCCTTTGGGTCCAAGACTCATTATCTTTAGTTGGTTCATTGCTCTTTCTTTGTTCTCATTACGCCTGCCCATCCTCTGCCCTCCCTTCAGTGAATTCCCTGGACCCCCGACTGACAGAGAAATGCAGAAGGTCAAAGAAGGCATTACAGAGGTTCCTTGGTCTTCATATTTGGGCATGTACTTTTTAAAAATCACTTTATTGGGGGGTTCATACATCATTTTTCGCAATACATAAGTAAACATACTGTGTCAAGCACCCTCACATGTCCACTTCTATTATCGTTCTCCAATTGTCTGCCTTTTCTCTTAAGCCCCTAGTATCGGCTTTTCCATCCCTTCCCCTCTTCCCCTGCTCTCTCCTCCCCACAAACCCTCAATACTTTAAATGTTATTGTTCTGTCATGTCTTACACTGCCCGACCTCTCCCCCAACCCACTCCTTTGATGCCCGTCCTTCAAAAAGGAGCTTATGTGTATATCCTTGCAGTTGGTTCCGTCTCTCTACCCCACCTTCTCTCTACCCTTCCAGCATCTGCAATCTAACCATTGACCCGAAGGGGCTCATCCATCTTGGTTTCCCCATATCTCCAGCTCCCCTCTATACGAGTGTACCTTCTCCAGTCCATCTGGATTTGCAAGGTAGAGTTGGGACCATGATGGTTTGGGGGGCGGGAAGGAAGACTTTAGGAACCAGAGGAAACTTGTATGCATCATCGCTGCCCATCTACACCTTGACTGGTCTGTCTTCTCCCTGTGACTCCCCTGTAAAGGTGTTACCAATTACCCACCAGTGGACCTTAGGTCCCCACCCTGCTTTCCCCCTCCTTTGTAATGATGTGATTCTTGTTCTTTGGTGCTCGATATCTGCTCCCTTTGGCCCCCCCCTTGATCACACATACTGGTGTGCTTCTTCCTGGGCATGTACATTTTGACAGCAAAAAAAACGAAGCTCTATGCAGGATCGAAACATATGTTTATTTTCTCTATTGTTCTTCTATTGCCACCAACAGATGGCACTGGCAGTCATGCTTGGTCATTTAGGGCCTTGAGTCTGTTGACTGTTTTTATCCATTCTTGAAGTCTTTTGCAAACATTCACCCTATTCCTACCTGAAAAATGCAAATGTAATGAAAATGTTAGGAAACCAATTAAAAAAAGACATAGTTTTGCGTATGCTTCCTCTATGTTTGGCTACAAAGGCAGGATGCAAGTGATTTGGAGAAAAGAGAAGTAGAAAGAAAACTACATGTTACATGTAGAAGTGATTGTGGGGATAAGAATGATTCTGGAGAACAAAGAGTGAGTCATAATGAGGACAAAGTGCTATGCCTATCCCCTGGGAACTAATCCACAAGTGACTGAGAAAATGAAGGGGAAAACTGAATGTCAGGATAAAAGGTCAGCATCAATGTCAAATATCTATTAGCATGAAGAGAAAACTAAATGTTTGCCCCAAAACTTAAAATGAGGAATGACTCTGAGGCTTCCCCCTTAGGTGTATGGGGAGATATTGATGCCATGAATCAAAGTCGGAAAACAGAGGAAGGAGAAATTCAATAAGGAAGATGAGTCTGGCTCTGGGCAAACTGAATTTGAAATGTTCAAAGGACAATCAGGTAAATATTTCTAGCAAAGAACGTAGGACATAGGGACAGAACTATGATATTAAATTATCTGGGGGTATAGATTCAATAAGAAAACATTTACTTATACATTCTAGTATAAGCCAACCTGAATATCAGCCAAGGCATCTAATTTTACCACAAAAACTACATTTAAAATGTGCTGGAAAACTCGGCTTATACATGAGTATATATGATATTTAACCCCTAATATGTTCGTCACTATTCCAGTACTTGGGTTGCATCAATGAATAAGAGACAAAAATCCTTATCTCTGAGACCTTATATTGTAATGAAAAGAAAAAGAAAAACAACATAGACACATACAGGATAGAGTATTTTAGTTTTTAATTTTTCCAGCAGTTTTATTGGCATATAACTAACATACAATTCAATAGCTCAACCACATGAAAAAGAGTTGCACAATCATCACCACAACCAGTTTTAGAACATTTTCTTCACTCTAAACCTTCTTAGTGTCTTCAAGGTCTTACATAATAATAAAGTGTCAAAATTGGGGATATTCTTCAGAAATATTTTCACTTGAGTCTTCATTTGATTTCTCTTCCCTCAACTGAAGACATTTTGAAACTTTAAAAATCATGCTGATTTTTTTAAGACACGATGATTAAAGATTTTAGTACCCTAAATCAGAATTTAATAGATAGAACAAGAAACAGGATTTGGATTGCTTGGAAGTGCCATGTAAAAGTAAGATTGTCATTTTTATGAAGACTATAAGATAATAATTACTACTGTCTTCTTTCCTGAGTATGAAAGAATGTATTATAATTAAATCAGTCTTCCTTATTAAAAAAAAAAACACAAAGTTTTCAGCTTTGCAGTGAAATGAGAATCTCCACTAGGGGCTGAATCAAAAGGCCTGTCTCATTTTCCTTTGTTTCAGCTTTCCTTTTTGTTTCTCCTGTTTTAACCTCTTCTGTGATGCTGATGTGTCCTCCCAGAGGAACAATGTTCTACTGCCACCCTTTTCTCTTCTCCTCACAGAACACTTAGAAACATTGGCCTGGAATGCAAGCAAATCCTTCCCTTCGTTTCCCTATCAACTTGGAAATAAACTGGAACTTCCCAAAAGATTTAATTAAAATGTTAAGAACATCATGGAAATGAATGTAAGCAGATCAAAAATCATAGAAAATATAGTTTGACCTCTAAAAAATGGAAATTTCTGATTCTAATTAGCTTGATTCTAGGACTAACCAATTGAACAGATTTCTGAAGGAGCAATTCACGTTAGCCAAGGGACTCTGGTATGCTCTGCTATGGACCTCCCTGAGCACTTGCTTCCTTGCTTGGAAAAGGGCTTTTGTGCTTTCATCCAACCTTCTCTTCACAACATCCTGGCACTCTCACTTCTGAAATGGAGAAGGAGATTGCTGTAACTACTCACTGAGATCCCTGCTTGTAGCCCTGCAGGTGCTAATGGAGAAAACTCTGCAAATCAGGTGAGGCTTCCCATTAAACATGTCTGAAAGATACCCAGGAATTTTAACAGTGATACTTATTCACAATCAAGAACTGGCCATTGATAGCTCAATAGAATACTTAAAGGAATTTTTGCATTAAGAATTTTCTTATTGCCTAATTATTTCTTATTGCCTAATACCTAATGAGGGAATATGATCTTCATTAAAACATAAAGAAAAAATTTCTTCCAACAAAAGTAACAAAACAATAAAGGAGCACACCCCCCAAAGTGCAACCAAGGAAACAATGGGTTCTGGAACATATATCAATAGCGTAGTATGACCAGGCTCCAATTGTACCACCATCTCTTTAAAATAACCGAGTTACTCTAAAAATGAGCAGTGGAAAGGGACACCAAAAAGTACGGATGTGAAATTGAATTCTAGTATTGAGCGACCTAGAACAAATTTCACATTTTCTATGATCCCTTCCCACAATACAATCAGAATGCCTCACTTTTTCTGTACTTAGCTGTCTCTCTATATGACAGCTCCTCTCTTAATTTGGAGAGGCAGAAGAACATCAATGTCAGGAACCATGGCCCAGACACCTAGGTAAATTTTTCAGAACTGGCACTCACTAAGCCCATAACGTGCCTCAGTTCCTGAAAGGAGAATAAAATAGTAGCTTCCTCAACTGGCTGTTATAAGGATTAAATACATTGGTCATAATAACCTCAAATGACTATTGTAAGGAGTTAAACTACACACACAAATATATATATATACATACATACATACATATAAGTATACATACATATAATACACACTCTGGTCATGGTGAATTTTTTGGTAAAAGTAGTTTCACTCAAACCTCATTTTTTTTGGTTGGCCAATTAAAAAGAACAGGATGCGATTGTAAAATTTTGTTTCCTGCTCAGGAAAAATGGCACAGCAATGGTTGTGATGTTAAGCACAACTTAAAAAGACAGCACTATGGGAAAAACGCAAGTGTACAGTGATTTTCTCATTTCAAAAAGGAGAAATGTTGATTGATGACAAACCTCATTCTGGACACCCGTCAACTACTGATTGGATGAAAATATCAACAAAATTCATGTACTTATGCTCAAAGATAAACAGCAAACCCTTGAAGCGATAGGGGAAATTATCTGGACTAGCTTGAAGCTCAGGTCAACAAATTTTAATGGAAAATTTTGGAATGAGAAGGATGGCTTCAAAATTTGTGCCTTGGGTTCTGACTGACCAGGAAAAAGAGCATCAAGTGGAAACATGTTGTAGTTTGAAAGAACAGCTCCAAATTGATCCAGACTTTCCCCCTCCAACGTCATTACTGGTGATGAGATGCTTAAGACCTTGAAAGCAAACATCAATCAAATCAGTAGAAGACAACATCATGGTCTTGCCCAAAAGGAGCTTCTCAAGTGAAATTAAAGATCAAGACAGTGCTCAATTTTTTTTTTTTGGATGAGAGGAGATGGTGCATTTGGAGTTCATTACACCAGGTCAGACTGTTAATCAAACTTTCTATCTAGAGGTTCCGAAAAGATTGCATAATGGTGTGTGACAAAAAAGGCCTGATTTGTGGCAGATGGAGCTTGGGTTTGGTAAAAAACAGTATGCCTCTCTTGCCCCACACCCTGTACTCACCTGACTTCACTTGTATTTTTGTTTCCATGAAAAAAGAGAGACATGAAAGGACAGTGATCTGACGACATAGAAGGAGTGAAGAAAAAAATGAGAGAGGTGCTACCCATCACCCAAACCAATGTTTGAAAAATGTTTCCAAGAATGGAATGGAAGATTTGACAAATGTATTCAGTGTAATGAAGAGTACTTTGAAGATGATAAAGTTGTTTTGTTAAAAAATTTAAATATATAGCTTTGAAAAAATTCATATTTTGGGGGGAGTACCTCTTCAAATATAGAACAAAAATTAATAATTCATTTTAACTTTTCAGAATTGTTTTGATATCTATCATCCCTATCATATTTTGATGTATGGCCATTCTAGCTATTTGAAACTGTGATCCCTTAGGGGAGAAGAGAATCAAGGATGAACTTTATAGAATGGCAATGTGTTAGATATCAATCCAAGAAGTGGATCCAGAGAGATGTTCCAAGAGAACTCAGAGAGACTTATTCTGCAGATATCATGAAAATTATAACCAACTGAAAGGAAATGACTATAGAGAAAATGAATGTGCAAAAATCAGGCCATTAGGATAAGGAAAAATCTAATGTCTGATGTGTTTTAGAAATAGCGAGTGCTTTTCTCTTTTAGAATATAGCAATGGGGAGAACCTCCTGATTCAGGTAGCATATGGGTCAGTTAGTTCCTCATTATTTCTCCAATAAGGACAGGGATGATTATAAGAAAGATTGCTGGTTAGCTATATCAATGCTCAATCTAAATGAACATTAAGTGAAATCTAAATTAAATCTAAACCTCTGGGATGGAATTAGGTCAGACCACTTACTGAGTCACATGCTTCAAGCTGTAAAGGGAAAGAAATGAGGCCATGAGAGGCATATGGATTTGGAAAACAATGGAGAGGTCAAGGGAAGTGAAAGTCTGAGTGATGTCAAAATGCACGTGATAGAAAGCCATGAAAGAAAGATCTGGGCAGTGAACAGAATACTAGAGTTTAAGGTTTCACGAATGGAGCTATCTAGAATGAGGGCCAAATCCAAGTACAGATCACGAAAATAGTTTGTTTAAAGTGAAATGAGGAATCATATTTTCTCTGGATGGTGAAATTTCTGTAGATTTAAAAAATGCATATTTGAAAATATCTTGAATACTGTCTAGCATAAAAGCAATACTGCTCTCACTTTGAATAAAAATGTTAGCAAGAATGATAGAAGCACAGGGGGAAGTAAAGAAGGGAAATCTCAGAATTTCGAGAAAGGAAACAAGGCTGTGGATTTCCTATTAGCCAAAATGTTTTAAGATGCAGTTTTGGGCTGAGCACCGGTGGTGTAGTGGTTCAATGCGGTACTGTGGCCCCATGGCTTGGCAGTTCAAATCCAGCAGCAGCTCTCAAGAACAAGGCTGGGTAACTCCCACGACCAGCAGACGGCAATGATGCCCTCCCGCCCCCCCAAAAAAAGATGCAGTTTCAGAAACAAAGCATAGGCAGACAAGAGAACTGTAATTTTGTCTTCGTTGACTGAGGCAAGAAAAGAGTAGGAAAGAAATGGATCTCAGAAATGAGTCGATTTTATTAGCTCCTTCATTTCTCCTTTTGTCTTCTCTCAACTTCGTTCTTTCTGTGGACTGGCTTCTACCTTCTAGACTGGGGCTATGGCCACTCATCACTCCCTACTACCCCTTAATCACT
>PVJH01021079.1:0-39369 GCA_004026705.1 Nesogale talazaci
AGCAGATGCCATCTCATCTATCGGCACGTCAGGACTGACGGACATGAAGAAGCTGGCCAAATGGGCGGCTGAGTCCAAGCTCGACCCGAATGACCCCAACAACTCCCCTTTGATGCAGTTGATCTCGGTAACGTGGCCTGCTTCCGGTGCACACTCGATTTCTAGACTCAGGGTGACACCCCTCTCTCCTGCAGATTCTCCTGTCATGCTCTGGGTTGCACAGCAACTTTCAAGTACCTGCCAATTACCTGGCGGTGTGGCCAGGGCAGGGGCTCCCTGCATCTGAGGCTCTGTGCTGCTCTCCTTGTGCTGCTGGAAGGAAATGAAAGAGACATAGAGAGACTGTGCTGGGGGCCCAGTAGATGTGCAGTCAGTATTAACTCTTTGTTTGTGTGTGTTTTGTTTTGTTTCACAGTTCTATTGGCACTGCCCGTATCATACAATTCGATAGTCCAATCACATCCCCCTTCTCATCAACCGTTGCATCAATTACTGTCTGTGCTTCATAAACTGAGAAGCTTAACAGAAAAAATAAAAAACAGAAGTAAAAAATAATGATACTATAAAGAGAAAGAAAAGACCATTAGGAATCTTTAAAAAGCAAGAGAAAAATTATCTGTCATGGAACAGGGAGAAATACTTAGGCCTAGAACAAGTTCAGGTTGGGTCAAGAGGGAGGTCAACTGATCAAGTATATGTTATTTCGTCATTTGATGCACCCTAGTCAAGTTTATATTAATTTATGTCTGATAGTAAGACTGTTTGAGTCCCTCTCCTGTGACCTGCTACACTTATTCTGACTGGATACCCTGCCGGTGGATTTGGAGTTCCTGCTGCCCTCCATAGCCTTCTACAAATCAGATGTTCACAAGTTAGGCTCTGATACTTTTCCCTTCATAACATTTGGATTTTGTTTTGTCATCTTTGGATCATACAGGCTGCTGTGCTTCTCCGATGGGGACTTAAGTGACGCCTCACTGAGATGGTTGCTTGCTTGAATACAAGCCTGTAAGACCCCAGACCCTATTCCAATTGGCAACCAGGCACCAAGTCCTCACACTTTGCTGTGGCACCCTGGACTTCCCTGAGTGTTAGCTATTACTGTAGTGACAGCAGTCCTGGTGGTGGAGTTGTGTATTGGGCTGCTAACCGCAAGGTCAGTAGTTTGAAACCACCAGCTGTTCCAAGGATGAAAGAGGAATCGTTCGGCAACCATCAAGATTTACAGCCTTGAAATCCACTGGGACGGCTCTGCCCAGTCCTATAGGGTTGCGATAAGTCTGAGAGAGTTTGGGTTTTGTTGCTGTTGTTACTCTGACTTTTCTAAACCCCCCAACTCCAACCTACTGCCATGACATCAAAAAGAGAAAAGTACGTGGGGCTTCTATTCCGGGTATCTGAGAACTGTAAATCATGATGGAATCAGGCTGCCCTATTTTTCTTTATTGGTGTGACTGGCAAGGGAAAGATTCAGTTAGCAGTCCAGCACTCAACCCACTGCACTACCAGGGCCCCCTTCCCTGTTCTATGGAAAGTTGACTGAGCTCAGAGTCTCAGAATAACTCGCTCCAAGTCATAAAGTTAGGAAGGACTTACGTCCCGGATGCTCTGATTTTAGAAAGGACATTAGTACCACCGCACCTTGAACTATAAGAAACCAAGCAACTGCCAGCCAACCAGTTCTGACTCCTATCAACCGTGTGGTACAGGGCAGAACTGCCTCCGAGGGATTCCAAGGCCACAAAACTTTATGTCAACTGTCTGCCACATCTGCCTTCTGAGCTGCGGATGGTGGGTCCCAACCTCGGACTTTCCAGGCTGCGGCCAGGGGCTTAACCCTTGCACTGCTAGGGATCCTAAAAGTGCTGATAGGGGCACTTTCAAAAGGGTTTTCCTTGTTTGATGCCTACTTTGATTCCCCACTTGGGTTTCCTTTAAGGTTTTGCCACCTAAGTGGTTAGTTTTCTACTGTAATGGTCAAAAGTGTTCTTTCAGCAACCATGTGAATTCGGATCAGTAGATGGATTTTCCTGGTATCAAATACAACTTTTCATAATCCCACAAGACCATAATCAACAAAACAAGCATATGCCCCTTCCCCCCCAAAGGTGACCTACCAACCCATTCATATGACAATGCGTGGTTACTATGAGCTCACGCATGTGAAAACTGTCATCTCTTTGTCCTTCTTCATAAAATAAGTTTGGGGTTGGGTCTGATGTCCATCTTTATAAGGAGCCCTGGTTGTGCAGTGAGGTCACTGAAAGGCCAGTAGTTCAAACCCCCCATCCACTCTTCTGAGGAAAGATGAGGCGGTCTGCTTCCTTAAAGATTACAAAGAGCCTCAAGAACCCTCAGAAGCAGTTCCATTCTGCCCTAGAGAGTCACAATGAGCTGGAATCAACCAGATGTCGGTGGCGTTTTAAACTCTTCTTCCAACATGGTGCTTCTTACTATGGTGTTGTTAGGTGCCCCGAGTCAGCCCCAACCATAGCAACCCTGGACACAGCAGAATGAAACACTGCCCTGTCCTCACGATGGTCCCCACACTCAAACCCATTGATGCAGCCACTGGGTCAATCCATCTCACCTAGGGCCTTCCTCCTTTATCCTGCCCTGCCACTTTACCAAACATGATGTCCTCCTCCACGGACTGGTCTCTCCTGACAATATGTCCAAAATATGTAAGACAAAGTTTTGCCATCCTTGCCCCTAACAAGCACTTAACTTACTAAGGATATTATAAGTATTCGAAAGAACCAGTATATTATCCAAAATGTTATTTACCCCATGTCAGAGTCGTAAGCCACATCAATTGCTATCTTTTTACCAGGGACCCTTGTGGCATAGTGAGTTAAGAGTTGAGCTGCTAACCCCAACGGCAGTCATTCAAATCCACCAGCAGCAACGTGGGAGAAAGTTGAAGCTTTCTGCTCTTATAAAAATTAAAACCGTCTTGGAAACCCACAGGGGCAATTTTACTACTGTTCTAGAGGGTCGCTGAGTCAGAATCAACTGAATGAGAATGAATCAGCTCTCACTCAAGGCTTCCCTGGGTGGTGCAGTTGGTTAGCATATTCCATGCTGTGTTAGGCTGGGCTGTCTACAGAAACAAAACCATCTATGTATGAGAAATAGCTTTATATCAAGAAGAAATATTATATCAGAAAGGCATTCCAGCCCAGTCCGATTCAAGTCCATGAGCAGGATGCTAGCCAGAACCCTCTTCAGACTCTTGTAGCTGTGGGATGAAGATGCAGAAAAGTGAAGTGGTCAGCAGAGAGTTGGTGTTTGGTGGGTACAGAGTAGTGTGAATCCAAATTAGTGAGAGCATGGTGGGGTGCTGATAGCTCCCATGGTCCGCAGGGCATGTGAGGCCACCCCTGGAGGCAGACACAGTCTCGGGAAGGAGAAGGATGAGAGAGAGGGGTCCCCAATGTCTCTCTTATAAAGGGCTACACTACCGAGGAGTCATCAAGTGGTAACCTAATGGATAGATACTTTGGCCTCCACCCCTGCATTTTCACACAGATTCAAGTTGACATAAAACCACCACAGTTTCTAACTGAAAGGTCGGTGATTCAAGTCTATCCAGAAGCACTTTGAAAGACAGCCCTGGCCATCTCTTTCCCTAAAACTTCAGCCATGGAAAACTCGGTGGAGCACAGACACACATGGAGTCACCCGAGTCAGGACCAAACCAAGGACACCTGGTATCATTGCACCCAGAGTTGTGTAGCAGGCACATCATTTTTTGTTTCTTCTTCCTGTGGAAGGCCATAGCACAGGGTTGCCTTGTTGCCTCAACTCTGCTTAAATTCAACTCACTGCCATCAAGTCACTGCCAATTCATAGTGACTGTAAAGCACAAGGAACAACTGGCCTTGTGGGTTTCCAAGACTGTTTAAGGGAGTCGAAGGTCTCACCTTTCTCTCAAGGAGTGGCTCGTGGATTCAGACTGCTGATCTTGAGGTCAGCAGCGTAATGCATAGCCATCATGCCACCAGGACTCCCTTTCTTTCTTTCTTGCCTTTCTTTATGAGTCAAGATATTCACAGCAGGGTTCCTCTCCCATCACAGAGTCCCCAGCTCACTGACTGTTTGTTCCTATGCCCAGGAGACAGTGACATCTAGGGAAAACCCAGATGAAGCTTCTCCACCACCAGCCAGTGGTTCCCTTTTTCTGTGTCGTGAGCAGAGACTTTGAAGGTCGCAGCATCCTGACCCATCTTTGACTCAGTTTCCCCCAAAACCAAGACCGCAAGATGATAGAGACAGGAGAACCAGCCACCAGCAGACTGTAGGGTCTTCCTCTACCTATATGTGCGCAAACACCTATGTTAAAACAGCCATGCATTTACTGGCTTTTCTATGCACCCAGTCCAGGAGTAATCATATCCCAGTAGACATCTTTGGATATACTGGGGGTCTCTTGGGCTTCTAACCAAAAGGTGGGCCGTTTAAAGCCATCAACTGCTCCAGGAGCAAAAGATGAGGCTGTCTACTCTCTCTGTCTCAGAATCTCTCTGTCTCAGTTCTGCTCTGCCCTCCAGGGTCACCAGGCCAACAACCCCACAAGCCATGAAGTTGATTGTGACTCGCAGCGATGCTGGGGACAGTGTAGATCGGCTAGCGTTTTCAAGGCTATATGTCCTAACAGGAGGAGGCAGTCTCACCTTTATCCCACAGGGCAGCTGGTGCAGTTGAACTGCTGACCTAGGGATTGGCAGTCCAACACATTGCCCACTCACTATACCACTCGAAGCAGAGACACCCAAACCACACTCTACGGAGTGTTTTTTTTTTAATTATTTGTGGCACTTTTTTCATGCTACTAAATGCAAAGGACAAGGAGTCTTAAATGCTCTACCTCTACCTGAAAGGTCAGTTCGAACCCACCCCACAGCACAAAGGAAAGACTTGTCATCCTTCCCCCATAAACTCACTGCCATCGAGTCAATCCCAAGTCTTAACAACCTTTTAGACAGGGTAGACCAGCCCCTGGGGGTTCCCAAGACTGTAACTTTTTACAAGTGTGAAAAATCCCATCTTTCTCCCTCTGAGGGGCTGGTAGTTTCGAACTTCGGACCTCATTGATATCAGTCCGATGCATAGTCCACTATGCCACCCATAGAGCAGGTCTACTCCATCCCGTGAGGTCACTAGGACTCAGAGGCAAGTCCACAACACGTAACAACAACAGTGAATAGAACAGTGTCCACCTGGGATTGCTGTATATTGACTAGACATAAATTGAGATATGGGAGGTGTCAAGGGTTTCAATGGGAAACTGTTAACTTCCTGCCACAAAAGTGAGGAGTCACCCTTCCCCTGGGGCACCTGCCTGCCTGCTGACCAAAGCTGTGTGGTTTCTGGTTTTATAGGTCGCCACCAGTGGTGAAGCCTATGTCCCAGATTTCTTCCGACTGGAACAGCTGCAACAGGAATTTAACTTTGTTTCTGATGAGGAACTGAACCGATCCAAGAGATTTAGGCTCTTACAGCTGAGAAGTCAAGAGGTGCCAGAGTTCCGAAATTATCAGCTAATCCCAGTGTATGACCGAGAAATTAAGGAAAGGGTGTTTCAGGTAAGAAGTTGCCATTAAATAAATAAATATAAATACAAATGTATATATATATATATATATATATATATATTTCAAATAGTTCATGGAAAAATTCCACAACTTAAAAGCCCTCCTTTATATATAAAGAGGACCCTTTGTATGTATGAATTATGCATTGGGTTGTTAACAATAAGGTCAGCAGTTTGAACCCACTGGTTGTTCCAAGTGAGAAGAATGAGGCTCCTCCACCCCAATAAAGATTTAGAGCCTTGGAAACCCAAAGGGGCAATTCTACTCTGTCCTATAAACTCAGTATGAGTAGGAATTGGCTTGATGGCAGGGAACCAGTATTCCATTCCATTTTCACCAGTCAGTATTTACTAACCACTTTGTTCAGAACCAGTGCCAAGTACCTCAGGAGAAGCTCGTTGGGCAAGATGGGAACCACCATGGAGTAAGTGGAAGGTGCCCAGGGGTTGTAGTGGTTAAAGCTTTGGCCAATGGGAAAATGATTCCTGTATTTCCATTTCAGGATTATGAGAAACGGTTACAAGATAGAAATGTCATTGAAACCAAGGACCACATAGATACTCATCGGGCCGTTGTAGCCAAGTACCTCCAGCAGGTGAGAAAAAATACTTTAAAATATCCTTTATTGTGGAACACAGCACCCTAAAATAGGAGTTTTCTCTCAAATCCTTTGAGCTCTCTCAACTCACTCCCTCATAAAGACAAATATGTAATTGATTAAATTCAGTCTTCACCTATGAAACATGTCAAACGACCAGAATGTGCCCTAGATTATTAGTAGTCCTTTTCATAATTGGAGTAAGATTACAGAGAATTCTATTTCTCAGTAATTTCTTTTCCAGTATTTGAGTGCTTGAACTACAGAACCTTTGTAATTAGACAACAAAACAAAGATTTTTTTAAACCACATTCTACCTGTCCTTAGACTCTCAAAAGCTAAAAGCCAAAGTATTATTTGTTTCACTTTCCTCCCTCCCATCTTCCATTTGATCTTCATGTAATGACCTAACCTTGTAAGTTAATAACGATAGGACCTTTTCCCCATGAAACCTAATCACCTTGCTGTTCATGTACTGAAAAACAAAAGCTGCTTTCCTTTCAAGGATAATTAGGAAACTCAGTACTTGCCCTCATGAAGAGATCACTGAAGATAGGGGTATGATAGCAAAGTGGGATGAAGAAATCAGATGGTGCCTGGCTGTCAGAAAGATTAGCATCTGGGGTCTTTAAGGCTTGTCTTAAAATAAGTACACCTCTCAGCAAGACATCAACTAAGTTCACACAGAAGAAGCACATCAACCTGTGCGCTCCAAGGATTTTACCTAATAAAATCTAAGACTGAAGGAGGGAACAGGATTAGCACTGACATTTGAGCATCTGTTTGCAGAAGGCTGTAGAGGACAGTGAAAGTGCAAATCCATTTGTGGGTTTCCCATGTGTATTAAACCTCTAGTAAGTCCCCTCTGACCATGAGTAGACTAAGGATGTGAAAAACCTTGCTGTCAGACAGAGTGCATTGGAAAGTGGACTATTGCAGATGTTGTTAGGTTAAAATTTAAACTTTATCACTTGATATCCCTCTGGACCCATTTTAAATTTATCCTAGTTTTGAATATTTTCTGCTTATTTCATAAAACATGTTCCCAGTTTTTTTGGCACGTAATGCATATCATATAGTTCAATAGTTCAATCATGTCAAGATTGAATTTCCAAACTATTCTATTTCCTTTCTCCTTCCATACACATCACCTTCTTCCCAATAGCTAAACCCCCTTTAAAATGACTTGTGTAACCACATTCAGTTCTAGTGCTCTCGCCCCCTCCCACCTTGACTGTTTACTCCTGAAATCCCTTCACCACTACCCTCTCCTCCCCCAAAATCCCTGACAAATCCTTGTATCAGTTACTCTCTATCCATCCACTCCTTCTGTGCTTCCTAAACCAGTAAATCCAACAGAAACAATAAAGACCAAAAGCTAAATAAGGCGGTAAGGGTAAAACGATAACAATATAAAGATAAAAGTACCAACAATGAGCAAGAAGGAAAAGACTGCCATCAATATTTTAAAAGCTAAATATGAAAATAGTCATCTATAGCTTATCAAGGTTCATGAGGGAAGGCAGTTGGAAGAGGGGGGGTCAGAAATGGGGAGCTGATATCAGAGGCTCAAGTGAGAAGAGAATGTTTTGAAAATGATGATGGCAAGCATACATGCCAATGTGCTTGACACAATGGATGAATGTATGGATTGTGATAAGAGATGTAAGATCCCCCAATAAAGGTGTTTACACACACACACAAAGCCAGGAAAGGACTTTTTGTCACAGAACAAGCAAGAAATCCTTGCACCTAGAACTAGTACAGGTTGAGTTCAGCGGGAAGTCAACTGATCAAATATCAAGCTCGATCCAGCATCATCAGGATTATTCTGATCTATGTGTGACAGTAAGGCTGTTTCGGATCTTTGCCTGTGGCCAGAGGGGGTCTGCCAGCAGCTTAATCTAACTAGGTGCTCTGCAGATGGATTTTACTCTCCCATTGTCCTCTACAACCTTCCACACATTGGGTGTTCACATTTTTAGCCTGATACTTTCCCTTTCATCATATCTGATTTTGTTATTGTCATATTTGGATCAAACAAGCTGATGTGCTTCTTCTGTGTGAACTTAGTCAACTCTTCACTTAGAAGGCTGTTTATTTTAATACAAGGCTGTTTATTTTAATACAAGACTTTTAAAGCCCCAGACACAATTTCAATGGATAGCCGGGCACCATCTGCCCTCTTCACCACACTTTGTTGCAGCAGCTGCTCTTCAGTGATTCTTTCATGAAGGTGAGTATCAAGCAGGGCCATGTGATCACAATCTGCTGTCTTTTGGATTGAGCTTTTTCGCTTTTTCTCGGTTTCATTTTTTTTTAATTGTTGTTGGATTTTACTGGTTTGAGTGTTTGTTTTTTTATTTTCTTTCTGTGGAATCCAGGATAGGTAAATCTGTCAAGGCAGTCACTGGATTGATGGTTTCTTAGGGATAAGACAAGGGAGGAAATGAGAGTTGTAACAACGGATACAAGAAAGAAGGAAATGTTCTAAAAATCGATTGTGGTGTTGAGTGCACCACTCTTCTTAATATGTTAAAACCACTAGATTGTACAGTTTAAGGATGAGACATCTATAACTCTTAGAAAACCATACTTGGGAAGTGGGTGAGTGTGATTAGAATTGGAGGGAAAGAGAGAGAAGTTGGCCATCTCCAGGCCTTTTCTTTTCTGATGGTCAGTTCTTTCATTCAGCAGAGTGGAGCCAGCTTCTCCTGAGAGTGTAGCAGTAAATCAAACAGATGAAGCCCTACCTGCAGGGAGCTTGCAGTTGAGTGAGGCAACAGAGAAGGTAGCAGGAAGGGGTGGTATTGACGGGGATAGGAGATGAAGCCTTCAAGAAGGTTGGGGAGTGGGGCTGGGAGAAGGATGCTGAAGTTGAAGTGGAAGCATCATGTTCACTCACAAGGGTTTCTTTCCCCAGATAAGAGAATCGGTGGTAAACCGCTTCCAGATTGCAAAACACCACTTCCTTCTTTCTGACTTGATAGTCGAAGAGGAGGTGCCCAACATCAGGTAAAAACAATCAAACAAGTTGTCTCCCGGATTAAAACTGGGCATTTGTACAATGTCCTAGAAAAGCTAAGGTACCCTGGTGGCACAGTGGTGACATGCTTGTAGGGACGTCAGTTCAAATCCACCAGTGGCTGTGTGGGAGGGAAAACCCGGAGACCTTCTTCTGTAGAGACCCCTGTCCACAACACTCCCAGGGGCAGCTCTCCTCTGTCCTGCTGGGTCTCCCAGAGTCAAATTTGACTTGGTGATGACCCACCAAGACCCCATAGGACTGATATTGAATCACTGTAAGCTGGGTCTCATTGTGCAGTGTGCGTGGGCTCAGCACAATGCTGGAGACCTGGGCAAAGCCTACTTAGCATCCAGGGTCAGTTAGATAAGGTCACCCTGTAAATGAGCCCAGCACATTCCAGTTGAACCCACGTCCCAAATCACTGCTTCCCGGAGGCCACGCCAGCCTCAAGCACCATCTCATTCCAGGCAAGCTACCTGATCCCACCCATTGCCTTCCTGCTCTCGGGATCCTGGGGCCCAGCCTCCCCCTGGTTCCCTGACACCTAACACACAGCACGAGGGGGCTGGCCCACAGATTGCCCACTGAGATTTTTTGGGGGGTGGGGGGGTGGGCAGAGCAGCTGGGGCTGCCTATTTCCAGTACTATGGCCAGGAGGAAGATTGTGTGTGTGTGTGTGTGTGTGTGTGTGTGTGTGTGTGTTAGAAAGAGAAAAATGCTAATTCATGCAGAAATTGAGAGTTAACTGTATTTGCTTGACTGATTTCCCTGTTATCTACAGTAATCTTTCAGTTGTCTCCAGTAGCAGTCGATGTATAAAAATGATTTCCTACATTCGTGGTCTCCCGTGCTGTCCGAAGGTCCCCTGGGTGGTACAAATGACTTGCACTCAACTATTAGCCCCTAGGAGTGCTGGTGGCATAGTGGTGACACGTTGGGCTGCAATCCACATGGTTGGAAGTTCAAAACCACCAGCAACTCCATAGGAGAAAGACTGGGCTTTCTAGTCCCATAAGCAGTTAGTCTCAGAAACTCACAGGGGTCACCAGGAGTCCGTGTTCACTCGACGGCAGTCAGTTTGGTATTTTTTATTAGCCTAGTAGGAGCCCAATATTTAAAACAAGACAAAACACTTCTGACTTTTAACAGGGGAGAAAAAAACATGTAGCCCCAGTGGCACAGTGAGCTCCAAGTCAGGCTGCTAACTAGAGGGCAGCAGTTCACAGCCCAGAACGCTCTGCCAGCAGCTCTGCCCTGTGGCACACAGGGTTCTGAGGAGACAGCCAGAGTCAGAGTCAGCAGCTTTGGTTCGAGTGCACTTGTTCTCTGGGTGATGGTGGTAGTGATTACTGTGTCTGTTTGTCTGTGTCTATGTGTGTGTGTGTGTGTGTGTGTGTGTGTCTGTCTGTCTGTGTGTGTTTGTGTCTATCTGTGTGTGTCTATGGGGGGGTCTATGTCTGTGTGTGTATGTCTATAGGTGTGTCAGTGCATGTATCTGTCTGCATCTCTGTGTGAGTCTCTGTGTAGGTGTGTCTGTGTGTCTACGTGTGTGTCTATAGCCATCGCTCTGTGTGTGTGATTGTGTGTGCATCTTCTGTGTGAAGTCCACAACTTTGTGACCATTTCTGGGAGTGAATCTTGTGGTCTCCTGGAAAGACAATGGAGGCTGGGAAGGCAACAAACAATTGTGGCTTCCATAGCAGGTCCCCCTGTGGCCAAGCTTGCCAACTCGCCTCACCAGTGCAGGAATTCCCCCACGATTGCCAACCTGACCCCAAAGCCAGAGGGCAGCTCCCGGATGGGGTTTTTTTTTTTTCTGTCATGTATATTACACTTAGTCTAGATGACGATTTTTCATACTGTTTTTCCTTTTCTTTTTTTCCTTTCCTTCTTTTGTTTTGTTTTGTTCCCCTACCCCTGCTTTACTTTCTGCATTAAGTTCTGAAGGCTCTGGGTATGTCCTTTCTTCTGTTCATTTTCATTTGCTCTTGGCTTTAAACTAAGGTGTTTTTGTAATCAGTGGTCCTCAGTGCCCCAGTGGGGATGCTTGCAGAATCATGGGTGGGACCAGCTGGGGGGATGAAGGGAGGTGTCCTCTGACCCCCACCCCCCGGGAAAGGTATCCCTTAAGAGCACCCAGGCTGGCACCAGCCCTGCGAGAATGGTTGATAATGTGGTCTCAGAGGGTTGCATGGCCTGAGTTTGAACCCTGATTTCTCCCTATAATTAGGAATCTTCAGCCAACCGTGTTGTCTCTCAGAGACCCTGCTTTCTTAGTCTGAAGACTGGGGCTAAGGCTGTGCCCGAAAGGATATTCTACACAAAGCTCCTATTTGGCCACCTAGAAGGTGGTTTAGATGTCCCTACTCCTGCTCTCTGTGGGAGCATGGAGAACTTTCGGGACCACAACTCCAGGAGGCCCCTGGGGATTCCTCTAGATGCTCTGGGCCACCTTGCCTCACTGGCTTTATTCCCTGGGTGAGGGAGGGGTGTTTAGCCTCAGCAGTGGGCAGCTGACTCCTTCTGCTGAGGGAAGGACACAGCTGGTATTGATTGGCATGGCCACTGATGACTACTGGCCCAGACCACATCCCTTCTGAGTCTCCGTTTAGTCTCTGGGCCAGAACCTCATTACTTGCTCTTTGGGACTCTCTCCCATGAGCCAACAACTGTTGCCTTCAGAAAAAGTCACGGGGCATCAGCTCATGGGAGGTAACGAGAGCAGGAACCGAGTCCCCAACACGCTAGGTAAGCATGCGCTGTCTGCTTACTAGTCTGTAATGGACAATGTCCACGTAGTGGACATTGGATTCCACTGCATTGTCGATAGGCCAAAAATTCACATGAAACAACTCACTCCAGATTGGTGAGTAAGCACAAGTAAGCCTGTGCTTATGTGGCTTCATGGGGACGCCATCCTCATCAGGGTCTCTATACTTGAAAAGAAGCTCTGATTCTGTGTGCCGGAGGGGGGTGGATAAGGAGGGACATGAAATTGTTCATTTGTCTAAAGATGGACCCCCTCGGACCCTGTGGATCAGTTCTGCTCTGACCTGTAAAGTCTTTATGGGCCAGGGGGCCTCAGAAGGAATGGGTCCAGGCTGCTGGCCTTTCCTCAGGGGCTAACTCCTCCTTTGTCCCTGTTCCGTTAGCATTTTGGGCCTAAGCCTTTTCAAGTTGGCAGAACAAAAGCGACCCCTGAGACCTCGAAGAAAGGGGCGGAAGAAGGTGACAGCCCAGAACCTGTCCGATGGGGACATCAAGCTGTTAGTGAACATCATCCGGGCCTATGACATCCCCGTGAGGAAGCCCGTGGCCAGGTGAGTGCCCACTGAGCAGGGCCAGGAGGACTCAGCCCAGTCCCTTACGCTGCCAGCGCGTGCGCCCTTCCTGAGGGGTACTGAGTGCACTGTTCTCAGGGGAGGACATTCACTCTGTGAAGACCACTCACAAAGACTCAACTCAGTCAACTTTGAGCCAAAGGGGGTGGGAATATCTTGAGATGCGTTCCTAAACTCCAGAAGAAGTTCAGTTGTATGCAGATAGACTGGAAGGGTTAAGACAGCCCCTCTGAGGCTACCCTTGTTTATCTCCCTTGGTTCCTCCTCTGGAGTTGGCTTCCTCTGTCCCCATATGATTCCAGTGGTCTGTCCAGCCAGGTTCCCACCAGGCAAGTGTCTTCTCAACTGAGAAGCTGTAGGTCCTACCTTGGGCTAGGCGTGGATCCATGAGCAGACAGGGAGGGTCACAAGAACCAGCCCTGGAGGTAGAGAATGGTTCTCGGAAGACAGGAGAGTTGAGGGGCTTTACCTGGGGTCTGAACCATGAGTTTTATGAGCACACATATGTACCTCCCCCTGTATCCATTCAGAAAGCTCTGTTCTGACTCCTGTAGTTCACTATACTGGGAAAGGGAACACCTTAACCACAGGTAAGAAAGGTCTGCACTCTTACTCCCCTGGAGAATTCAAACTTCTTTTTTGCTGTTGGCCTTCCTGGTTATGATGAAGGGAACTTTCATTTATGCACCATATGCCAGGTACTGCGCTAGACACTTCCATGTGTATTATTTCCTTTCTCTCTCGCTGTCCTTACTATCCCCATTTACACGAGAAGACAAAAAGGGAGTGCATCTTTCAGTGGAATCTGATATAGTAAAGCAAGCTCTAGCATTAGGCATCTTCTCTCTTCCTCCCTTGTCTCTTCCAATTTCTCTTTTCCCTTTCTCTTGATTCTCACAGCATTCTTTTGCCTTGGTTCTCTTTACTAATTCTCTCAAACTACCTGGTCATCATCAACCGTCCCCAATGCTTTCCCAGTTAAGCCCTTTTGTCAACAGCCTGAATGAGCCCTACACATGTGGACCTTGCCAGGTAGAACCCACAGGCATCAGATGACCTGCATGTATGGAAAGAGATGAGGGGGAAACTCAATATCGTCAGTCAAAACAAGACCAGGCTCCAACTGTGGAACAGGTCACCAATTGCTTATATGCAAGCTCAAGTTGGAGCTGAAGAACATGAAAACAAGTGGATGAGAGCCAAATTGCAACCTTGAGTATGTCCCACCTCAGTTGAGAGATCTAAACAAGAACAGATGTGATGCATTGAACACTAATGACTTGACTGAAGACCAGAATTCACTGTGTGATGAACCCAGGAATTTTATCCATGAAGAAAACAAAAGGTCATTTTTTAAAAAAAAAGCAGGAAAAAAAGGAAAGACCAAAGTTGACATCCAAAGAGATTCTGCAGTTGGCTCCTTTAGCTACTTAGAGTAGCTAATGCATACTGGAGAATTGATGCAGTAAAACAGCAGAACAGCAGATTTCAAAAGACAGCTCAAGAAGGAAAGAAAAGTAAAATGTTATAACAAAAATATAATAGCCAATACAAAATATAAAAGGAAAGTAAAATATTATAATAAAATGCTGCAATGACCTGGAATGATAAAAACTCTAAGGAAGCATATGCCTGGCATTTCTCAAGCTGAAAAAAATTGAAGAAGCAATCCAAGCCTTCAGATACAAAGTTGAAGTCTTCAGGGATCTGTCTATTAAATAAGATAGGAAACATCAAATAAAAGCAAAGGAAAACATATGGTCACTTTGTCAAAAAGAAGAGGTTGTATATGATCAAGAACCAATGGAATTGAAGGAAGAAGTTCCAAAATGCTTAAAGACATTAGCAAACAGTAGCATTCTTGGAATGGGTGGACCACCAGTTGAGACTTGTCAACAAGTGGGCGCAGCATTGGAAACACTCACTCATCTACATCAAGACATTTGAAAGACTTGACCAACCAACTAGAAGAAATCCAAAATCACAGAGAAGTAAAATTTGAGTGAAGGTGATTCAAAAATGGTTGCTGCCGTGCATTAATGTGGAATTGCCAAAAATTCAGGCCAGATTCTAATAAGGATATAGAATGAGGCAAATCATTCTTGGTGTCAGATAGATCTTGGTGGGAAAAAAAGAATATCAGGAAAAAATGTTTACTCATGTCTCATTCACTCTGCAAAAGCCTTTGGCTGGATGGCTCATAACAAATGATGGATCACACTGTGAAAAAAAAATTAGAACTGTGCTCATATGAAACCTGTACATAGACCAAGAGACAATCATGTCAGCAGAACAAGGATAGACTGTGCGGACTAAAATCAGAAAGGTGGATGTCTGAGTCACATCCTTTCCTTCTACTTACTTATTCCATGTGTAGAATTGGCAAAATATTCCAAGAAACTGGACTCTGTGAAATAATGTGACTTCAGAATTTAAGGAATAATTGATATCTGTGCCTATCTGTGATAGGCAGATAACACAACTTTGTTTACTGAAAACAAAGAGGACTTAAAGCCATTACAGGCGAAGATCAAAGACAACAGCCTTCAGTATGGATTATATTGGTAGGTGTCGGTAAGCCAGTTCTGAACCCAGTTCTGACCCACAGCAATCCCACACACAGCCGGATGAAACAGTGTCCAGTCCTGCCCAATCTTGCAGCCACTGGGTCAGTTCCTCTTCTTTAGGTCCTTCTCCTTTTTACACTGCCCGTCCACTCTACCGAGCATCCTGCCCTCTCCTAAAAACATGTCCAAGGTGTGTAAGATGTCTTGCCAACCTTGCTTCCAAGAAGCTTTCTGGCCATCCATACTTCTTTCACAATTATAGTATTCGATATGAAGAAAATAAACCCTCATGACTGGACTGATAATTAATGTGATGATCAGTAAAAAGAAGACCAGAGCTGTCAAGGATTTAATTTTACTTGGTTCTACAATCAACACCCATGAAAGTAGCAGTCAAGGAATCAAGGTTTACAACACATTGAATAAATCCCCTGCAAAGACTTCTTTAAAGCTTTCAAGTGCAAAGGTCACCCTTTTAGGACAGAGGTGCACCTGACTCATGGGATGGTGTTTTTAAGCAATTCCAGCACATGGAGTCTGGACAATGAATAAGGAAGATCAACCATCGATGAATTTGAATTATGGTATTGGCAACGAATACTGGATGTACCAGGGACTGCCAAAAAAAAAAATCTGTCTTGGAGGGAGTACAACCAGAATGCTTCTTATTAATGAGGATGGTAAGATTTTGGTTTGTGTTCTTTGGACATGTTATGTGGAAGGACTAATCCCTGGAGATGAACATCACACTTGGAAAATTAGCCGTTCCTTGACAAACAGGAAGAAACTCAACAGGTAAATGAGAGGCTTAGTGACCAAGAGGAAGACCCTCAAAAAGATGGACTGACAACAGCAGTTGCCACAATGGGTTCAAACATCGGAATGATGGGGAGATTGGCTTAGAACTGGGCTGCATTTCATTATGGTGCATAGAGTGCCCTTGAGTCAGCACTGACTCAGTGTGGCACCTAAAAGCAACAATGCATGTTACCCCGTGATATCTGTGTAACTGTCAACTTCATTCCAACTCATGGCACCCTCATGGCACCCCCAGTTCTACCAGAGTCAAACTGATCCATAAAGTTTTCAAGTCTACGCCCTTTCAAAATTAGATCATCAGGCCCATCTTCCAAGGTGTTTTAGAGTGGGTTCAACCTACCAGTAGTTGTAGTCCAGTACCGAACCAAGTTGGCTTCACAGAAGAAAGCAAAGTTGATCCTGTGTACATGGTGGTGTAGACTCATGAGGGCAGCTGTCAGTGCTCTTTGCTTAAGTCTGCCCAAATCTTCACTCTCCACCTCTGCATTCGACCAAGGATGGAACTGACATCCTCCCTTTCTGTGTTCCTTTAGCCCATGCTTGTCTGCCATTCTTTTTTTTAATAAATCATTTTATTGGGGGCTCATACAGCTCTTAGTATACATGTATACATTGTATCAAGTACATCTGTACATATTACTCTCACCTATTTCAAAACATTTTCTTTCTACTTGAGCCCTAGATATCAGCTCATTTCCCCTCTATTTCAAAACATTTTCTTTCTACTTGAGCCCTTGATATCAGCTCATTTCCCCCCCTTCCCCACCCTCCCTTCCTCGTGAACCCATGATAATTTATAAATTTCCCATGACTGTCTTACACCAGCTGCCGTCCTCCTTCACCCACTTTTCTTTTGCCCATCCCCCTAGGAAAGGGTTATATGTAGATCACCCTTTCTTCCCAAACCTTCCCCTTAACCTTCCTGGTATCTCTAGCTCTCATTATTGGTCCTGAGAGGTTTATCTGTTGTGGATTCCCTGTGTTTTGAGCTCTTATCTGTACCAGTGTACATGCTCTGGTTTAGCCAGATTTTTAAGGTAGAATTGGGGTCATGATAGTGGGAGGGAGGAAGGAAGTATTAAATAATAGAGGAAAGTTGTATCTTCAGTGCTATACTTCACCCTAACCTGTTCATCTCTTCCTTGTAATCCTTCTATAAGGGGATGTCCAATTGTCTACAGATGGGTTTTGGGTCTCCAATCCATGCTCTCCCTCATTCACATTGATATTGTTTTTCTGGGTTTTTTATGCTTGATACCTGATCCCATTGACACCTCATGATCACACAGGCTGATGTGCTTTGTTGCTTCTCGGCTAGATGGCTGCTTGTTTATCTTCAAGCCTTTAATACCCCAGACACTATATCTCTTCATAGCCAGACACCATCAGTTTTTTTTCACCACATTTGCTTATGCACCCACTTTGTCTTCAGTGATGATATCACATCCCACCATTCTATCCCACCATATCACTATTATTTGTTTACAGGTTGGCTACCCAGTATCAACTGAGCAAGGCTGTCATCTTATCTGTCTGTGCAGCCTCAGGTCATAACACTAAGTAGAGACTTAACATGTGTTTGCTTGACAATATGATCGATGGTTTTCCAATGAGAAAGGAGGTTTTTCTGACACCTGTTGTATTAAATGTACCTCTTACATTATCTCAGGGTCTACCTCATACTCTTAGCTGTAGACAACTGAGATATCCTGGTAGAAAAGATCCATTTCTGTGGAATGCATGTAAAATCATGCATGGTGAGTCATCCATCTCTGTACTGAAAGGCAAATGGATAGTTATGAGGACAGGGTGACCTTCATGGTTTTCTTTAAGAATGAAAAAACTCAAACTCACTGCCAAAAAGTTGATTCTGAGTCAAAGGGACTCTATGGGACAGAATAAAATTGCCTTGGTAGATATCTTTATACCTCTTTATGAAAGTAGAAAGCTTCATTTTTCTCCCTGGAAGCATCTGGTGATTTCAAACTGCTGACTATAACAGTCCAACCTATACCTCACTACATCCCCAGGGCCCCCACCTTTCAGATAGCAGCTTACTGTCAGACATGGCCTTTGTCCTGACAGTGCTGGAATAATTTGGAAAAGATCATGAGAAAGGTTGCACAGTTGGAAGAATGTCATCAGTAGTACTGAATTATTCATATTGGGCTGTCAGGGTAGGTGTATGTCTTATTGTGAAAGTTCTATCATAATTTAATTCAAAGGAAACATACACGTAACCACTCAGAGAAGAGAACAGGGGAAACCCCACTGAATTCAACCCAAGCCAGGGACCCTGAGCATCCCTTTCGCGGTGACCTTGCCTCAACTCTGGAGCTCGGGGTCTCCCAAGAGTGCAGAGTCAAAGGAAATAAAAATGAAAGCATCAAGTTCAAGAGCAGAAGGCTGGGGCTGGATGGAGATGGATCAGGCTGGTCTGCCAGCAAAGGTTCTCGTTTATGGCAAGAAGGAGGTTCCTGTTCAGGGAGGAGAGAGAAGGGGACTTCTTCCTTTGTCCACAGTCAGACAAGTAGTCCTGGGGCCAGGAGTTGGGAGGGTCTAAGCCATCACTGGTTGCCTGGGGGAGACCATATGGCAATCCCTCTGAGCCAGCAAGCAAAACAAGAGTATTAGCCAAAGCCACCAGAGACCATGCTACTTTGTTTGGGGGGGAAGGGGTAGCATCACTGCCCCCTGATGGGAGTAGGAGGTCCAGCCTTGCTCCTGGAGAGCTGCTGCTGGATTTGAACCACCAACCCTGTGGGCCGCACAACCACTACGCCACTGGGGCTCAGCCCTGAAACCACACAACTTTGGAGGTAAACAATTAGACTCTTCCTATCATTTATTTTCATTTGTTGTTGTCTTCCTGTCCTTAGTTTGACATGCTTTGTTGGTTTGTTTTTAAATTAACCTATTCTTGTGATTTGAATAGAAGTTGACAGAACAAATTGGTTTGCCCATCAACCATACATACACATTTCATTTTGTGACATTGACCGCAAGACTTACACTGTGAAGGAGTCCTTCCTGCTGGTCCTCTGTGTTTCCTGTGTTCATTCATCCCCTTTCATGTGGCTCCCTGAATGTTTGGAGCTTTAGCCTTGGACAAATGCTGTCTTCTCATCTCAAGTGGTTGATGGTGGTAAGGAGTGGGTACCACCTGGTGTCGCTATTGCTTGTACCATACTGGCCTGGCTATTCTTTGGCCACAGCAGGGAGTTTTGTTCCAAGTCTGAATGGTGACCGAGGGCCCCAGGCTCTGCCTGGGGATTCTATCAGTCCTTTTCAAACCAGGAAGCTTGGTCTTCTTCATGGCTTTAAGCTTCATTACAAATTTTCTCCCACTGTCTCAATGACCTACTACTGTGACTCTTCAATGCAATCAACCATGGTATCTGGACACCATATTGATTTTCTTTCATACTTTTCTCCTTCTAGCAAATTCCAGCAGCCTTCAAGGTCTTCCAGGACTTTTAGTGAGAGGCGTGCTACTTCGCCACCGACTACTCACAGCCCGAGCCACATTTCAGACTACCCACTGGGCCAGGTGAGGTACCCCAACCCTGCACCCCAGCGCTGAATCGCTCCCCTTCCACTTTGAGGAACTGCCTGCATGCGCCCTTCCCTATCAGCTGATCACTTCATTTTCCATGGAAGCATTTTCTTTAGGAAACATGTTCTGCCTCTGTTAGAGGCTCTGACAATATGATCTGGGTTTTAAGGTTTTAGTCCGTCCATTTGTAGAAGTTTCTTTTCAACGAACGATTTGCCATACCACCACGGCTGAAGGACCAAACCCGAGCTGGAACGAAGAACTTGAACTGCCCTTCAGGTAGGCACCTTACCCTCTATCCAGAGGTATGGGCTGCTCCAGAGACGTTGATGTACCCAGAGACTCGGAGAGAAGTGGCCCAGGTAAGAGGAAGTGCAGTGAGGGGCGCGGGACAGAACCAATGTCCTGAGGCCAAGCCCCATTGTTTGTTCTCTTGTACCACAGTGAAATTCATACAAGAGGGATAAAAGGCGGGGGGTGAGGATTTGGGTGTTCCTCCAAACCTTAAAACTTAGACTCATTTTAGGGACAGTCCACTTCTCTCCAGCCTCTTACAGCCCCAAACTTCTCACTGCATCGGTCCCCATCCTCCTCCTGGGTTTCCTCTCTTCCTCATCTCCCCAACTCTACGCACTTGCTGGGTGTCACAGAGCAGATTAGAGACAGCATGAGAAATAGAACTCAGAAGGAGAAGACCTGTGAGAATGAGTGGGGCAGGCAGGCTGTCACTGACACACATGCTGGAGCCAGTGTGTGGCCATGCCATGGAGAGGCAGGCTCAGTCCACCTCGGCTGGCTCAGATGGGCAATGGTACAGAAGAGAACTATTTTTCTTTACTTACATACTGGGCAAGAGGGCAGAAGGAAGAGACCATATGACCAGTTGTACAACAACAGGACACTTCTCACTAGGTAGTGGGTCTTGTGGGCAAAGTACCTTCTGGGCCCCATTGCCATGGAAGTCCACATACCAGTGCCATGGTCAGCTGAGGCCTTGTAGCCCCCCACTCCCTCCAGCTCAGCCACAGCAGGCTGGTTCTTTGTGAAGCTGACCAAGGGGGGCTGTCAGACCCATCAGGTATGCCAGGCCATGGAGAGATCGTTTTCTCTCCTTATTGGGTCAACAGTCAGTGCCCATTCAGTTCCAGTTTGGGATATTAAAGTCTTAAAACAGAAGCACCACTTTTAAGCACCACTTTTATATGAGCACAGGTGGGTTCATATCTTGGACCTCTTAAAAAATCTATATTTTAGGATGGAGGGAAGGAGGATTGGAAGGGGGGAACCAGTGGCAGGGATCTATATATAACCTCCACCCTGGGGTACGAACATCATGGAAATGGGTGAAGGGACACATCGGACAGTGTACGATATGACAAAATAATGATAGCTTGTAAATTATTAAGGGTTCATGGGGGAGAGGGAGGGAGGGGAATATGGGAAGCTGATAGCAGGGGTCTAAGTGGAAGGAGGATGTTTCGAGAATGATGATGGCAACAAATGTGCATATGTGGACTGCATACAACCGATGTATGTATTGATCATAAGACTTGGACGAGCCTCCAATAAAATGATTTAATAAATAAATAAATATTTAATATATATTATATATTTCAGTACCAAATTCCATCCTTTCCATATTGGCATTTTAATGGTAACCCCAGTCACGCATTACTTCACAGGGCCCCCAATGGGGACTACAGCACGGCCAGTCTGCAGTCCGTGAAAGACGACGTATTCATCAATGTTTTCGATGAGGTGCTGTACGACGTCTTGGAGGTACGTTCAAAGGAGGGTGCCTCTCCTCATTTGCCTATCAGCGGAGGGGAGCCCTGGGGGCATAGTGGGTTCCATGTTCAGCTACTCACCACCAGGTGCGCTGTGGGAGAAAGAGGAAGCTCTCTGCTCCCATCAGCAGGGTGTCTGCAACTCGAAATCAAGCAAAAGGCAGGCCAGGCGATAGGTTTCCTTTGGGGGGCTTGGGGACCCATGATATAAAGCACAGACGTGTTTTCCTTCTTCGTCCTATTGGGCGTGTTAGAAATGATCCTACGGACACAGGGAGAGTGGGCCAGAGAATGAGCTGGCTGGTTCATACAGGGGCACCAGCTCCGTTCTGTCCCCTGCACAACAACCCTCAGAAGCACGTTGTGCCCTCGCCGGTTTCTTGATGGGTTAGCTGAAGTTCCAAGAGGTCAGGTGACTTTTCCTAGAATTACAAAGCTTCTTCAGTGACTGAAGCTAACCCAAGCCCAAGGAGCCCTGGTAGTATAGGCAGGTAAAAGTAGGACCACTTACCACAAGGTCAATGGTTCAAAGCCACCCGGCACTGCACGGAAGCAAGATGTGGCCACCTGCTCCCATAAAGATCAATAGCCTCTGGAACCCCACAGAGTCAGGGGGTCTGGTTAGGTTTGAACCCAAGTCTAAGGGCCCTGGTTGTCTAGTGAGTTAATCACCTGGCCTCTAACCACGAGTTCCCCAGCAGCTGCACAGGATTGAAAGCCTGGGAAGCTGTGAGAGGACTAGGAGTCGGGACTGGCTGGACAGCGCCGGGTCGGGGTCCGTTGGATTGGGTTTGGGGAATCTCAGGCCCCGCAGGCTTTCAGCAGGAACCCTATTGCTATCTCAGCCAAGCACCTGCCACTCTTAGACCATTCCTGCTTCCCACCTGTCCTGTCCTGTCCCCACTTCAGGATGACCGTGACAGAGGAAGTGGTGTCCACACCCGCATTGAGAGGCACTGGCTGGGCTGTGTGAAAATTCCATTCAGCACGATCTATTTCCAAGCACGGGTAAGCACTGTATGCCAGAATTTCATGAGAATGGGGACTTGCTCTGTCTGGGCCTGGATTCTCCGGGAAACAAGGGCGGGTGCATGATGCTCTTTGCCACAGATGAGTAAGTCAGACCAAGGAAGCCCTTGGCTCCCATGCCTGCAGGGCACCAAGACATCCATCAGAGGCTTTTATGCTGTAAGATGTGCTATGGGGTTGGGGGAGAGATGGGTGCTCACCAGACTCAAGCAAAATTTTTGATGCGGTGAAAAGGTGCTCAGTTGTTCACTAAAGATGCGTAAGGAAACACAGGTAAAGCCCTGCTTCCCTGGCTTGCTGGGCAATCCAACATTGCCTCTACCCATTTGTCCTGCTTTCTTTGTGGGGATGAACTTTGCACCCTGAGAACACGTGTGCCCAAAGTTCTTAGAAAGGTCGAGCAAACACTGGGCGAAGGCTGGTCTTCCCGTCTAGCTAGTGACTGGGAACACCTCTGTCTTCCCTCTAGTGCTGAATGCCTAGCAAGACCGATTTGAGAAGGCTTTAATGTTGTAAATCTTTAGTTTACATGGCATGCGCCAATGAAGCAATCCTTTCAAAAGCCTCATGAAGAACGAAGAAGGTGGGACAAAGTGGCAATCCTGGGGTGGGAGTGACTCAAAGACCCTCCAGACTCTCAGTGGCCCTTTCCATGGAGTGATTTCTCTTAGTCTTCCTAAGTCCTGATTATTGAATGCATGAAAAATAGGGAGCAGAGATCAGTTCAGCAAAAGCCGCCCACGTACTTGGGAGTTTAAGCCAAGATTGGAACACAGGCAACCCGAGGGCCTGCGTCGACTGGCTTCACCAGTACAGTCTCCGCTGGAAAAAAAAAAGAAAAGAATGTCTGAAAATGCGGAGCCCTTTCTGGCTGGAGTTGCTGGAGATGAGACAAGGCGAGAGAGAGCTGTCCGTGAATGGCATGCTGAGCAGCTTGGTCGGTTGGTTTTTCCCTCACCAGACAACACGGCCTTGACACAGTCTTTGAACTTGTGTTGGACAACCCCCAGCGTGTTTACCCAGGCCTGTTTCCCTCACAGATTGATGGGACGTTTAAAATAGACAGCCCCCCTGTTCTCCTGGGCTACAGCAAGGAGCGGAGCGTGGTTCTGGAGCGGGGCTTGGACCCCACCCACAGCCTCAGCGACGGCTCCTACATCACCCTGTTCATCACCATTGAGCCTCAGCTGGTGCCTGGCGAGTCTGTTCGAGAAAAGGTAAGTCTGCTGACGACGCGGAAATGCGTGCTTGTGGGGGAAGGGCTAGGCCAGGCCCCTCGGGCTCTGGTCCTGTCCACTTTGACTGCTTTACTACACCAGCAGAAATGTCCTGGCTTCCTCGTTCACCTCTGATGCGTGTCGTCAGGACAGGCTGGTCTGGGGAGACCGTTGACCTGTCCGGGCATGGGGTCAAGCAGCAGCCCAGACGCTCAGGCAAAGTGAGGCAAATGCGAACATGCTCGGCCTCTGGCAGCCTCTCGAGGTGAAGGAAATAAATGTGACACATGAGCCCAGTCGCTCTCCCCCGTGTGTCTTGACATTTGCTGGCAAGCATGCTGACGGGCGTGTGCGCCCAGCCCGACCTCAGGTCCCTGCTCTGTGACCTCCAACCGTCCCCTCCCTTCATTCCAGGACCAGCAAGCCGAAGCACACCCACGCCCATGGCCTCTCGCTTGAAACTCTGCTCGGAAAAACAAGTTTCCAGAACATCCAAACCACCTCCCGGCCTTCATTGGCGGAAACTGCTTCTTTAGTGGAAGTCACTGGGACAGCATCATTTTGCGTGCTGCTCTCATTCCATGGGGGAGACCGTCTTGGCCCTGACCTCTTCTCTTTATGTTGTTAGGGGTCATTCCTCCATGT
Source organism: Nesogale talazaci (assembly GCA_004026705.1). Taxonomy (NCBI): domain Eukaryota; kingdom Metazoa; phylum Chordata; class Mammalia; order Afrosoricida; family Tenrecidae; genus Nesogale; species Nesogale talazaci. Next base: position 24,185 of record PVJH01021079.1, read on the forward strand.
ACAACAGAAGGAAGCCCCGCCCGGCCTTGCCCGGCCTTCTGTCTGAGCCCATGGTTGCAGCCTCTAGGTTAATTCGGTTATATAGGATTAAAGGGTCCAAAGAAAAGTATGGAGAAATGCCCTTCTCTTGGCATGCCCTTCTTACTATGAACCTTTTCAAGCCTTCCACAGATTTGTGACAGTGACCCACATGTATTATCCCTCTCTCTCTCTGTCCAAAGCACTGGGTCACCCGATGGACACACGTCCTCAATCCCCGAAGAGAACAGTTGTCTCCAGGGGGAGGGCTTCACTTTACGGATGTGGAAGGTGAAGGTCCGTTAGGCAGCGGTCACGCAGGCAGGAGAAGGGAAGAGGTCACAAACAATGACAATGATCATTCATGGATGCATACAGCAATCGTCTGACCCTCCACCTGATCCAGTCAGCACATCACTTACGGAGTGTCTTCCGTGTAATGCCAGTTCGTCAACTAGGCTCTGCGGCTACCGCAGTTCAAACCCCCTGCCCTCCTGGCGCTTCCCTACCCAGAAGCTCTCGTGGTTAACATGACTAAGGGAGACCCCATCAATTACCAGGCTAAGCGGTTGTATAGCCGTTGAAATGAAAACTCCAGTGGAAATGAAAAAGAAGGGAGCACCAGGCCTGTGCGTCTCTTTTGAGTTGTAAGCATTACGCGAGGCATTTGCCACCAGACAGGAAGGGCTGCTAGAGAAGCAAGGGTACTCAAACGCATACCATGGTTGATCCCACAGAGAAGCCCCTGTTCTCAGGAGACAAATGAGATTGGATGGGTAATTCAAAATACTTTGGATGTGTGTCTGCTGTGTTATTTTTCCCTTTGTGTGTAATCTGGAGAGAACACACAGCTAGTGTGTTTACTCAGAAATGGGTCCCAGTCCAGGGTGGTTTGGGTCCCTCTTGGCAGAAGAAAGAGTAGTCAGCTCATACTGACCACATCTACAGGTGAGTTCCCCAAAGCCCATGAAAGTAGGCCATGACGGGGGCTGCAGGGCTGAGGACCAGGATGTGGCCTGCAGACTTCTCCATACCTGCCCTCAGCCGTCCAGCCTTGACCTGACCTGCATCCTTCCCAGAGGCCTCTGGGGCTCAAGCTTAAGTCTTTCCTGCCCTAAAGCAGCCTTCTCAGGTGACATCTCACTGCCCCCTGGTGGCTGTAGAGAAGCATCTCTCCAACACCTCTGAGCTCTGACACTGACAGGACCCCAAGACCCCCAAACACAAGGACAGACAAGGCCACTCAGTGCTTCGCCCCAGACTGCACCTGGCGATCATTCATTCAACGAGACAGCAATGGGTTTCTGTGGATTGTATTTACTGGTCAAACTTTCCAAACAGCAGGAGCAGCTCTCCCCATCTTTTGTTTCCATGTCCCCTATTAGATGGTATCGTGATAAAAACAGGTTTTTAAAAATACTGTTTCTGTTAATGAAGTATTCCTCTTTCAAGTCTTTTCTCTTTTCCTTCTTGCTTCTGATAGATGAGTGTCGTGCTTCAAAAGGTACTACCATGCTTTGTGTCTCTCAGTTCCTCACTTAGTCTATACCAGACTTTCAGCAATGTTTGTGGAGGATGCTGGTCCTGACGTATGTGTGATCCCTGGTCCAACAACCAATAGAAGATGTCTGTAGTTCCATGAGAATGTCACGTTTTGCTTTTATTATCATTAACATTCTAAAATATATATATGAGGGCTTCAATGAGTTCTTAGAGGAGATGAGAAATGGGATGAAACGATAGAATTTTTCAAGGAATTTTTTAAGCCCTTTCATAAACAATTGAGTGATTCTCAAATGTACAACTGAGTGACATCAGGAGCTTTAATTGACTTTCACTCTGTTGTGCAACCACGACTGACCTCCACTGCCAATTGTCACCCCAATAAACCGAAACTCACTGCTTTCTGAACATTGTCTCCCTTCCACCCTCGCTCCTGTCCCCAGGGGAGCACCAGCAAGTGTGTTTAGCATTGGATCTAAGGTGCCGTCATGCTGAACATTATTTGCATACTGGGAGTTACCTGCTCTGTCTCAAGTCCATGAACCCATGACCTCTGTTACAGAGAAAATAGTGTAGCTGGAGAAGTTTTGCCTAGTCAGTAATACTGGCCAAGTATCGCCATTCAAAAGGGGGGAAAGGCCATTCTGTGTGTTGTGTGTGTGTGTGTATATACATATACACGTTCATATATGCATTAATCTAGAGGTCAAAGGATTAGGTGAACTATGAATCTTCTGCATGGTGTGCTGCATCAAACTGTGGCTTTTCCAGTTACATGTGTCTTCTTCCATAATAAATTCACTGAGCTCTTTCAGAGTTTCGCTCTTCTTGGGTGCATCTTAGACCAGCAAGTAGCACACTGTCGCCTTGGTGGCATTTTCACTCTGTTAAGTGGCATACAGGAGTGCTGGTGGCATAGAGCTGGTCACCAAAAGGTCCAATGGGAAGCCACCAGTTGCTCCACGCAAGGAAGATGAGGCTTTCTGCTCCCATGAGGTTTTCAGCCATGGGAACGAGTCGGTATCCACTCCGTGACGGTGCGTGACTGAGGGAGTGTCTGGGCATTTTGAGCTGAGGGTGGCTAGTCATGGATGCACAATGAACGCCGGCTGTGAGAAGCTAGGGACAAGAAGGAGTACAAAAGAAGGAACTGCCAGTCCTGTCCTCAAGAAGCACGGTTTGTCAAGCCAAGATACAGAACAGAACACCTGTGCCCAAGTGGTGGGAAACACGTCAAGGATGCCTTGTTCCACTTGGAAGGTCAAGTGAGGGCCAACAGGAGATTTCTGCTGCTCTCTCTAAACCCGGATTTAGATGCCTTATCGCCTTGCAACTCCTTTAACACCTGGGTTCTTTCCCATAGACTCTCTTGTCAAGTATTGCATCTGTCTCGTAACTTATTAACATTCCCCTCTAGATTAGAAGTTCTGGGTGGGATCATAACATACAGTCATCTCATCCACCTTACTGCCTAGAGCCTTCCAAGGTCTCGCACATGTTCTTCCAAGAAAACACGTTTTCCCCAAAATAATTGCATGAATGAGTAAATGAATGGCTTCAAAGTAAGAGGGAGGAATTCAACTGGATGATATTTTTCATGCCACCCTTATTTCACCATAATTATCTGTTCAGAAATTATAGTTTTATTAGCTTGCAAGTCTACGCTAGAAGTCTGTGACCCACCCACACCAACGCTGTCTGTGTCCACCTTTCTCACTGATTTATTTGTCATAACCCCTGTTGGACCTCTGCTGTGTCTTGGAATTATGATGAACAAAACCCATCCCAACCAAACCCACTGCCACCAGCCAAAACAAACCTACTGAGTGGATTCTGACTCCTAACGATCCTGTGTAGTTTGCAAGTCTGGAAGTCTTTCCAAGGGCATACAACCGATTTTCCTTCCTCAGAGTGGCTGGTGGGTTGGGCCACCAACCTTTGGGTCAGCAGTCCCATGCTTCCCTGAGGATGACGCTAGTGTCATGGAGACATCTCACAAGAATCCAAAAGGATGTCTCCAGGTACCTCCATTCTTCCTAAGCTCTGAAACCACTACCCCAACTTCTTGATGTACAGCAATTTAAAATAAAATTTAATCATTTTATCAAGGGCTCATACAAATCTTATCCCAATCCATACATCCATTCATTGTGTCAAACACATTTGTACATTTTTTGCCCTCAGCATCCTCAAAACTTTTCCTTTCTACTTGAGCCCTTGGCATCAGCTCCTTTTTTTCCTGCCCTCTCCGCACCCCTCTTCCCTCATGCACCCTTGATAATTTTTAAGTATTATTATTTTTTTCACATCTTATGTGGTCCGACATCTCCCTCATCCCACTTTTCTGTTGTCAGTTCCCAGGGAGAGGGCTATATGTAGGTCCTTGTGATCAGTTCCCCATTTCCACCCCACCTCCCCTCCACCCTCCCGGTATCGCCACTGTCACCACTGGTCCTGAAGGGATCATCTGTCCTGGATTCCCTGTGTCTCCAGTTCTTATCTGTACCAGTGTACATCCTCTGATCTAGCCGGATTTGTCAGGTAGAATGGCAATCTTGATTGTGGGAGAAAGGAAGTATTAATGAAATAGAGGAAATTTGTATGTTTCTTTGTTGCTACACTGCACCCAGACTCGCTCTTCTCTTCCCCACAACCCTCATGTAAGGAGATGTCCAGTTGCCTACAGATGTCCAGTAAAGCTGAACAATTATTTAGCTTAGGTAGCTTTGGGTCTCCACTCTGAACTCCCCCTCATTCACAATGATATGATTTTTTTGTTGTTGTTCTTTGATGCCTGATACCTGATCCCATTGATACCTCATGACACACAAGCTGGTGTGTTTCTTCCATGTGGGCTTTTTTGCTTCTCAGATAGATGGCTGTTTGTTTATCTCCAAGCCTTTAAGACCCCAGGTGCTGTATCTTTTGATAGGTGGGCACCATCAGCTTTCTTCACCATGTTCAGCAATCAAATTAGAAACAGAAGAAGTGTATCTAATCCTGGGTAATATGATCCTATGTGTTACAGAATTCAATGTCAACAAGCAAAAATCAAGAGCGATTTTGCACACCAGCTATGAGAACTCTAAGGGAGAAATTAGGGAAACAATTCTCTTCACATGCATACAATGGAACAGCACTCAGCCTGTGAGAAAAATAACATCTTAATACATGCTACAATGTGGATGGAGCTTGAAGGCATTATTCTCAGGGAAATAATCCAATCCCAAAATTGTGTGACCACACTTATATAACAACAACAAAAGGCAAGTATATTGAGGTAGGAGGAAGGGCAGAAAGGGAGCTATTGATGATGGGGGGAATCACATTGATAGTATGCAGTCGTATTGTGAGCTGATTATTGACCTTGTTGTCAGTAAGTTATACATACCTCTAAACAGATGACTTGGCAAAAAGTTGCGTGACAAATATATTTACAACAATGATTTTTAAAACAGTAGCTGCTAAGGCTTCTTACCCCTCATGGGATTCGGTTCCTTGCTTTGGAGGCTTCAGGTCATGGTTTCATAAGTCATGCCAGTGGACTGTCTCATGACATGTGTAAGTGCTACTGTTCTGTGCTAGTTTGTTATATAGTTTATAAAGTCTTAAAAAAACTTACACATAGCCATGTGAGACACAACTGCTTGTATCTGTCCACGCAGAACAACAGAGGAAGAAGAAGAGGTGGAACAGGAGGCGGCTATGGAATGTATGGCTCGTTGTCTCCATGAACAATGGCCTCCTTTGCCATGAGACCAGAAGAATTGAATGGTGCCCAGCTAGCTTTACTAAACATTCTAACGGACAATTCCATAGAAAAGGGGGGACTGCACAATAGAAACTAACATTCCCATGAACACTAGATTTCTGGAACCATGGTTGGTGGATGAAATCCTAAAGCTATTGCCTAGAAATAATCCTCGAACTTTAAACCCAAAATATCCCCTGAAATCACCTTAAAGCTAAACAATAATTTAGCTTAGCTAGTAAAGAATGCCAGCTTTCATCATTATGCTCTTTTAAGAACTATCTATATGGGGTCAAATGTGGAGTTCCGGTGACGTAGTGTGTTACACATCAGTCTGCTAACCACAAGGTGGAAAGTTTGAAACCACCAGCCATTCAGCAGGAGAAAGAGAGGGGTTTCTTTTCCCTTCAGTGGTTCTCAAACTTCCTAATCACATGACCCTTTCATACAGTTCCTCATGTTGTGGTGACATCCCAACTATGAAATTATTTTCATTGCTACTTCATAACTAATTTTGTTACTGTTGGGAATTGTCATGTAAATATCGGATGTGCAGGATGTATTTTCATTAATACCAATTGAACATAATTGCAGCATAGTAATTAATCACAAAAACAATATTTAATTATGTATTGTGAAATATTTAGTTCTGATTACAAATGCATGAAATTTTGTCGTAAAGCATGGATAACAGTCTTCACACCAGGTACTCGTATGTGGGCGTATCTGCATGTCGGTGGACCTGTCTGGAGAGGGATAGAGGAGCGGTATCTTGGTTCTTAAGACCATCAGAAATACCACGTGTGTTTTCTGATAGTCTTAGGCAACCTCTATGAAAGGGTCATTCAACCCCCCAAAGGGGTCGAGACCCACAGGATGAGAACCGCTGCCTTAGATAGTTGCAGTCTTAGAAACCCATAGGAGGAGTTTTACGCTGTCCAGGGAAATAACTCTGAAGCGCAGTCGATTCTATGGCTGTGTGTGTGTCTGTGGGTTCAAAGTGACCATAGCAGCTCCACTTAGATGCGGTTCTTCAGGAACACGTGTGAGGAGTGTGTGTTAACCATGGAGGAATGGGTGCTGTTAGATGCCTTCCAGGTGGTTCTGACCCACTGACAACCTGACACCGCACAGAACAAAGCCCCCAGGCCGGTGCCATCCTCACAGTTGTTAGTCTGCTTGAGTCTGCTGTTGCAGCCATGGCGCCCATCTCCCTCTTTTTCCCCCCACTGGCTCTCTACTTAACAGAGCAAAATGTCCTTCCCCGGGATCTGGTACCGCCTGACTGCAGAGTAGATTGAAGCAGTTTCCCAACTCAAAGGACGTCATTCATATCACTAATAAAGGAACGGTTGAATTGAGCTATATTTGCTATGTGCAGTCTCAAACGCAGCAACAAAATTCATGAACATTAGAGGGGCGGAATCCCATCAGACATCATCATACACCCCCAATAATTCAAGCACGGCTAGCACCATCTAGAATTGATGTCATAAAAAAGATGACATATTGACAACTCCTTCAATAGTCCGTGTGGAACACTGTGGGTCAGATAGCCTCGGGAGTCAGCAGTTAGCACTCACCTGCTGTGGCCTGAGAGAAAGAGGAGGCTGTCCAATCCCAAAACAATTCGTGCTGGGTGGTGCTTTAGAGAGGCTTACTATGAGTCAGAATCCACTCCATGACCAGAGTTTGGTCTGTTTGGGTGGGCTGTCAGGTAAAGATCTTTGTTCTGGGGATCAAAAAATGTATAGAAACAAAATCCCAGGCTTTACAAATCTTAGAGAGACAGAAGAAACAAATACATCATACGAGAGTAGGAAAACATTCTGGGTTTCTGAGATTGTAGGTTTTTTTCAGAAGCAAGACGCCTCATTTTATCCCTCATAGTTGCTAGTGGGTCCAAATTGCTGACCTCACTCTTCGCAGCCCAGGGCTAGAAACAATGGGTTTCCACATAACAATAGGAGGAGCTACTCACACTCACACACACACACAAAATAAAGAGATAAAGCACCAGTGGGCAGAGCTTTCCTAGTATGCACTTTTTTTTTACTCTGCTAGGTGAGCATCAAGCACCTTGCTCTGCGTTAGAGCACCCAGTGGCATTGCCTGAGAAGGTTCCCTCTGGTCACAGGGAATCTTTCATAAAAGCAGTTTCACTGGAACCTCATTTAAGAGAACAGCGTGGGGCTGTGAGATTTTGTTTTGCTTGGGGAAAATTCCACAGAAATTATTGCGATGTTGAACACAGCTGACAATGACGGTGTTATGGGAAAAACTCATGTGCAGGTGGTTTTCTCATTTCAAAAATGATGAAGTGTTGATTTTTGACAAGCCTTGTTCTGGATGTCCGTCATCTTCCCAAAAGGATGAAAATGTTGATAAAATTGATGCACTTGTGCTTGAAGAACCACTACAGACCATTGCAAAGATGGGAAAGTTATCTGGACTATCTTGAAGCTCAATTCAGTGAATTTTAATGGAAGATCTGGGAATGAGAAAGGTCAAGTTCTGACTGACAAGGAAAAAGAGTACTGAGGGGAAACATGCCATGCTTTGAAAAACAGCTCTGAAGTGACCCAGAATTTTTTTCCCAAAGTCGTTATTTGTGATGAGATATGGTGCTATTCTTGCAATTCCAAAAGCAAACATCAGGCAAATCAGTGGAAGACACCATCATCACCTCATCCAAAAAAAGCTCATCAAGTGAAATCAAAGATTGAGATAACTCTCGTTTCTCTTTTGATGTGAAGGCGATAGTGCATTTAATGCTCATTCCACTAGGTCAAACTATTAGTCAAGCTTTCTAGTCAGTGGTTCTGAAAAGATTGCTTAACAGTGAACAATAAAAAAGGCCTGACTTGTGGTAGACAGGGGACTAGTTTTGCTACCACAACAACGTATCCTGCTCACACAACCATCTCAATGCACCAGTTTGGGGCCAAAAATAGGCACCACAAACCTGACCCACCTGATCTTGCTCCATGCAACATGTCCCAAGCATGCAAAGGGACATGTGATTTGAGGCCAGCAATATGGTGACAAAGGAGAGTTGAAGGAAAAACACAAGTGAAGGGTTGTCAGCCATCCAAACAGATAAGTTTGAAAAATGTTTTCAAAAATAGAATTACAGATTCAACAAATATATTAAGTGTCATGGAGTGTACTTTGAAGGTGATAAGGTTGTTTTGTACAAAAATTTCCAGATACCCCAATGAAACATACAACGCTCCTCTAATTCTTTAATGCTTCCTCCCCTCACCCCCCTCATATCCCAATTCTGCCTTACAAATCTGACTAGATAAGAGGATGTACACTGGTTCAGATAAGAAGCGGAAACAGGGGATCCAGGACAGATAAACACCTCAGGGCCAATATTGAAAGTAATGATACCAGGAAGGGTAAGGTAAAGGTGAAAGGGAAAGGAGAAATCAATCACAAATATCTACATATAATCCCCTCCCTGGGGGATGGACAACAGAAAAGTGAGTGGAGGGAGACATCAGACAGTGATGAAAAAATAATAAAAATTTATAAATTATAATTGAGTGGGGGTGGAGGGGGAAAACGAGGAGCTGATACTGAGGGCTCAAGTAGAAAAAGTATTTTGAGAATGCTAATAATAAATGTGCTTGACACAATGGATGGAGGTATAGCTTGTGATAAAAGTTGTACAAACATCCAATAAAGTGATTTTTAAAAGAAAAAATGGGGCTGAGCCCACGGTGGCGTAAGTGGTTAAGTGCAGAACTGCAGCACGCGGGCTTGGCAGTTCAAATACAGCAGCGGCTCTCAGGAGCGGCACTGGGTAGCGCCCATGGCCACCAGAGGCAGTGATGCCCACCAAAAAAAAAAAAAATGAAATATGGATGCATGCTACAACATTGATAGACATTGGAAACCCACTGAGAGAAAGAAGTCAGACCCTGAAGAACAAATATTATGTGCTCCTCGTTATCGGAGACCACAGCATCAGGACACGTATTAGTTAGTGGGTAGCAGGAGATGCAGAGGTGGAGCGATTACTTAAAAGATCCTGAGTTTCTGTTTGGGGTGATGAACACATCTGGAAATGGATAGTGGTGATGGTTGCCAGACTGTATTATAAACAGCGCCATGTTATAAATACTGTTCCTACAATTTCAAAAATAGAAACAAACAGTGGGTGGATGGATGGATGGATTGTGATAAGAGTTGTATGAGCACCCATTAAAATGGTTTGAAAGAAAAAGAAAAAATAATGACCACATATGTAAAAATATATTTGGCAAAATAGATATACGTATGGATTGTGAAAAGAGCTGTAAGAGCCTCCAGTAAGATAAAATGAAAATTTAAAAATAAATAATCAGATATAGCTTTGAGGGTGGGTGGGATGCCAATTTGAATAGGGTACCCCCTTATATGCCAGCATTCTTATGCACTAAAGCAAAGAACAAGGCTGGCAGTGGAGGCAGTTGGATGTGTGCATTTTCCTCCTCAAGAGATGCGCTTTCCAAGCATAGCCTCTAACCTCAATTCTACTTAACGATGACTTCTCAGAACGTTGCGAGCTTTTCTTGACACTCTGAAGTGCAAGCCAACATGCATACGTGTATAGTTGAAGCCAGAGAAACCTTGTGAAAACATTGAGCCCTTGCCAGCCGATGAAAACGCCTGCTACCATCATTACTCATTTCTAGCATTGACTCGAGGGGGAAGCCAGGAAAATGACCCTGCGCCAAGTTAAAAACTGACAGCCATCGAGTCGCTGGGGACTCTCTGTGACCCAAGAGGACAGAGTAGGAGTGCGCCCGCGGGTTTCAGAGACGGGGAGTCTCTTTACAGGAGTCGCAAGCCTCCCCTTTCTCCCACAGAGTGGCTGGTGGTTTTGAATGGATGGTCACCTTTCGACTAGCAGCTCAGATTTCCAACCACTACACTGGCAGGGTTCCTTCTGCCCTTCTCCTCCTTTGCCCAAGGCAAAGGAAATGTATTCTGCTTCACATGCCTTAAGTTACTGTTCAAAAAAAAAAAAAAAACGTGAGACGGTCTACCTCCTCTTGGCTCAGAGAATGATTAAGAATCATTATTACACACTGCACCTCTTTCCTTTGATCTCTCAATCTTACTCATTTCATTGCCCACTGGTTTGAGACGTCATAACACATCCATGCATATGTCTATATCTGTCTTGCGTTTACCAGGAGGTGCTTAAATTTTTACATTTGAAATGTCATATTTCTGAGTCCCAATAACACCAGCATGAAAATAGACCAGCGGTTCTATTGATTGGCCTCATCCATCATAATCTAATTTGTATAGGGTCTTTTTATATTTCATAGACTTTGGGGTTATTCTGATAGTTTCTGCACCTCTACTTGCGGATTGAATGTTTTCTTGGAAACATCTTGGCTATAGATCAAGTATTTAAGGGCTCAGTCTAATTGTTAAATTATAACTATCATTACATAGCTGTGACGTCATGAGGATTTGATGACTGTGTAAGAGCCCATTTACTCATCCTTTCTATACTCCACATTGAATTCATGCGACATGGGAACTTGTTTGCTTGTATGCCCTGTAACCATGCCTAAACTCCACGGTGTCTTTCTCTTTTGAAGTTTGATTCTCAGGAAGATGAGAAATTGCTTCAAGCAACAGAGAAGTTTCAAGCAGAATGTGCCTTAAAGTTTCCAAACCGTCAGTGCCTTACGACAGTCATTGACATAAGTGGGAAAACCGTCTTCATCACACGTTACCTCAAACCTTTAAACCCACCTGCGGAAATCCTCGAAGTCTACCCCAATAGCCCCCAGGCAACTGCGGTAAGTCTTCCACAGTCGAGCTGTCTCCCTACCTGGTAAGAAATGTTTTAAAATGTCAACATATTATCATTTGTCATGTGACTTAAAACATGAACAAGCTGACTCATCACCAAGTAAAGGACCCACTCTATCAAAACCACAGTGAGATACCACTCATGACAGAAACCACAAGGCAGAAAACAACAGGTGTTGGTGAGATGGTCGTGAAAGTTGGACCTTTCTATTTGAGCCCTTGGTGTCTGCTCCATTTAGAAAATAATGATGGCCACATATGTACAAATATGCTTGATACAACTAATGTATGGGTGGTTACAAGAGCTGTAGGAGCCCCCAATAAAATGCTCTTTTACTTAATAAAAAAAAGAAAAAAGAAACTTGGACCCGTAGCCAGTGGGAATGTAAAATAATACCACCATGGTGAAAAACAGCATGGCAATCCTTGAAATGTTAAACACAGCACTACCAGACGGTCAACCTGCCCACGCCTAAAACTACAGCCAGGGGGAGTGAAGGCTCGAATGCACATAGAATCCCGTGCGCCAGTGTTCTCTGTGACCCATTGTACGGTACTCCAAAAATGCAAACAACCAAAATACCCATCAGTTGACTGAGGGAGAAATGGAACATGGTTTAGACACACGATGGAAATACAGTCGGAATGCATTTTGGAAATGTTATACTGTGCAAAAGTCACAAAAGAACAAACACTGTATGATTTCACTAAAATAGCACAGCAAATGGCTAAGAGCCAACGATTATTCTTACTGGTTAGCAAGGGTGAGAGGGAGGGGGGAAGAGAAAGGTTTTGCCTGGGGAATACTGGGTTTCCCTTATGTGTCAGTGTGGGTAGACTAGAGGAACAAATTCATAGACACACATATGGATATAAGGGAAAGGTTTATATACAAGAGGAATAGGACACTGAGAAAGCAGCCCAGCCCAGTCCAGTTCAAAGTCATAACCCTTATGCCCGATCCCAGTCTATAAAGTCTCCTTCTGACTCATGAAGTCACAGCCCAGTGGGTGCAGAGTTCTGGCATTGACTGGGGTCTCCCCATGACTCCGCACTTCCAGGGCTCAGGGTCCATCAACAGCATCAAGTGGTTGAAGAAGCAACTCATCACTGGCAGGGGTCTCCCCATGGCTTCTCCAGCTTCAAAGGTCTGGTTCCATGAGGGAAAAGCCATGTGGCTTCTCCTCTGGCTCCTCCAGCTCCTGGAACGCTGCCATCTTGTCTTGTCTGTAGTTCAGTGTCTCTGAGACTAACGCCCAACAACTGGGAAGATAGCTTCTCATCTCCATGAGGGAAATATCACAAGTCTTAGGAGTAACCATGCCCACACGGAGGCCTCATTGGCTACTCAATGGCTATCTTCAGATTAACAGGCTAGACTCCACCCCTACATCTCAATCATGAAATTAACATAAGCACATGATGCCCACACCTTGCCAGCTGGAGAAATGATGAGGGAAAGGCTTGTCATCATGGTTGTGGAACTTGACGATCATGGTCAATGTGACTAGATTGTCTATGTGGAGATTACGGTGATGTTAGATGGCTTGTCAGGTATATCTTCATCACACACACACACACACACACACAAAATTAGAAATCAGAATATCACACACCAAGAAAATTGTAAAGATTGTCTGACACGCTCCCTCTGACCGCGTCATCAGGAGGGAACCTCTGGATGAAGCAGAGGGTCATTGGGGGTGAGGAAGACCCTTTGTGATATGGATCGACACACGGCGGTACAATGGAGTTGAACATGCCAGCTGTCATCAGGATGGTATGGGCCTGGGCACTTTTCATTCTGATGTACATCAGTTGGCATCAACTTAAAAGCAGTCATCTACTGATGTATCGATCTACCCACAAATTACTAACCAAATATGGAGAACCCATAAACAGAAAGACGCCAAAGTGGAAAGGCTGGATTCTAAAGAAGATGTGGAATAAGAGGTAGCATTGCAGATGTCAAGTGAACCGGGGCTGAAAGCAAAGACTTCAGAAAAAATGTTTCTCGTGTTTTGTTGGCTATGTAAAGGCATTCATCTGGGTGGACCAGAACAGACTGCACATGGCATTGGACAAAACTGTCCAGAGATTAAAAAGCAGGTTTTTTAAAGCAGATTCAGGGGTTAATGAATGACTCAAAATCAGGAATGCTTTCACTGGACTCAGACAAGCCATATGCTGAGCAAATTGAGGCTGACATTTATAAGTTTCCCCACAAACAAAATCCTCAGTCTACATATGATTTCTTCTCAGCACTTACAGAAGAAATTAAGCCAGTCTTCACAAAGAATGGTTGAGAAGAGAAAAAAGTGAAAACATCCTGAGTCATTTTATAGAATAACATAAACTTAGTATCCAAACCTGACATGATTCAGAAAGTAGTTCTGCATGTATATTTTACCTGTTTGCGATGTGCCTTCTGAATCTATAACAGATACTTGACTTTTTTGTCCCGTGATTGCCAGGCAGATATGCTGTATGTGGCCATTACGGTCCTTCTTTTTCTTGGTTAACATCTAGATAGCACGCTGGGCTTCTTTTTTGTTTGTTTGTTTTGTGGGCATCACTGCCCTCTGGTGGTCGTGGGAGCTACCCAGTGCCACTCTTGAGAACCGCCGCTGGATTTCAACCGCCAAGCAGGTGGGCCGCAGTCCCGCACTCAACCACTTACGCCACCCGGGCTCAGCCCCCATGCTGGGCTTTTTATGACGGAAGCTTTGGCTCACCTTTAAATATTCAGAGGACTGGGTGCTGAGACGCCAGAGCCAGTTTCCCCCCCCCCCCCAGGTGTGCCCTCCGCCCTCCCATCGGCTAGCTCCACCTGTGTGGTTGTTGGGGGCCCTCGCGTGGGTTCTGATGCACACCAGGCATGAGAGCAGCACTGCCATGCTCACAATCACTGCTCGGTTTGGAGCCCGTTGTGGCAGCCCCTCTGTGTCTAACCATTTCCTTGAGGGTCTTCTTCCTTTTCTCTCCCTCTTTGTTGTTGTTGTTGTGGGGGGGGGGGGGGGGTGCCATCGAGTAGGTTCTGACCCATAACCACCCTGTGCACAGCAGAATGAAACATGACCCAGTCCTCCATGCTGGAGCCCACAGCTACAGCCATGGTGTCAGTCCATCTGGGGAAGGGCCTTTCTCGATCTTACCAAGCACCATGTCCTTCTCTGGGCATGGATGTCTCCCGCCACCATGTCTCAAGTGTGTGACATGATGTCTGGCCATCCTGGTCTCTCAGGAGCATTCTGGCTGTACTTCACCCAAGACAGATTCGTTTGTTCTCTCGGCAGTTCACGATAAGGCCCATTCTGTCCTTAGTATGATTAGGCAGCCACCTGCTTTAGTTTCTCCTCCGTAAGAAATGGGCCACGAACACTAACCTCGCCCTGAGTGAGATACCAGGTCAAGCCAGGAGTTTTCCTGTAGCAGATCTTCAGACCTTCAGGTAATTGAGCCATAAGCCAGATCTGTTCAGAGTGGAGAAGTTTGGCGAGTCAGAACTGAAGAAAACAAATACTGAAGAAAGAAATCATTACTCTGCCCTCAAAAGAAGGTATTCAATGGGAGAAAGAATGTGTGCAAATATCATAAAATGGGGACATCCTCCCAGGAGCAAATTGGAACTTTGCTTGAGTGTTGTCTTAATTTAGTAGGCTTCATTTTGTAAACCTATGCTAGAGATTTTAAGAATTTTCTGATGTCTTCTCCATATTCTCTGGCTGAGGGCAGAGGTAGCCCATGGTCCATCGTCTTTGCTTGAAAACTTCCCATTGGGGTGTACCTCTCACATGGCCCATTCTATCAATGATCCAGCATGTAAGATCTTTGTGTGTGTGATTCTTGCCTTCCCTGCAGGATAAGCCATTTTCAACCACCAAGAGGTACCTCCATGACACAAAACCCTCCATGACATTACATGTTTTTCCTGCTTCTCACAATTCATTTCCATTGCTAATGTAGCAATAAAATGATAGATTAGATAGATAGATAATCATTTAAAAGAAAAGAAATGCTTCCTTTCCAGCCTGGTTGGCTCCCACAAAGGGTGGTGAGAACAAGGGCCTTTGGCTGTCAATGAGGTTGT
>PVJH01021080.1:0-40551 GCA_004026705.1 Nesogale talazaci
ATGTCCCAATACGTGGTCTATCTTCGAAAACTTCCATGTGGGGCAGAGAAGAATGTGAAATGCTTTTCCTTTGGATGAAAGACCCTGTAGATATCTACCAAGTCAAACTGTCTAATTGTAGTATTTAGATCTCTCGCCTCCTTGTGTTTCTTTCCCTGTGATCTGTCCTTCTCAGAGAGTGGTGTGTTGAAGTCACCCACTATAATTGTTGAGGCTGTAATTTCTTTTTTCATCATTTGAAGTGTCTGGTTTACATATTCTGCAGGTCTCTCATTTGGGGAATATATTTAAGATGCTTATTGGATCATTGTCTACCCTTCCCTTAAGCATTATATAGTGTCCTTCTTTGTCTCTTATTATGGTTTGCTCTTTGGGGTCAATTTTATCTGATATTAGGATTGCTACTCCAGCTTTTTTGGAATTGCTGTTTGCTTGGTATATTTTTCTCCAGTCTTTGATTCTCAATATATTTTTTCTGTGATCTTAAGATGTGTCTCCTGTAGGCAGCAGATTGAGGGGGTATATTTTCTAAGCCAGTCTATTAGCTTCTGTCTTTTAAGGTCTGAGTTCAATCCATTAATATTTAGGGTTATTACATCTATCTGTGCACTCTGTGTTGTCATTTTATCACTCTTAGATTGGATGTTTTTCTATTTCCATGGGTTGTGTCAATATATGTTTGTGGTTCATTCTTGCCTTTCTTCCATCTCTGAGCCAGAGTTATCTTGGGGGCTGTTATCCCTTTGACAGTTTCTGGGTAGATTCATTCTGCGTGTGTTAAGTGGTTGTTGTTCTTCTTCTCCCAGTGGGTCGGTGAGAATCTTTTGTAGGGCTGGGTTCCTTTTGGCATATTCTCTGAGATTTTCCTTGTCTGGAAAGACTCTTACTTCTCCATCAATTTTGATGGATAATTTGGCTGGATAGAGTATTCTTGGGTTTGCATCATGTTCCTGCAATTTTCGGAATATGCTGCTCCACTCTCTCCTCTTCGTCATCGTTTCCATTGCTAGGTCCGAGCATATTCTTATCTGCTTGCCTTTATATGTGATTGCCCTTTTTTCCCTAGCTGTTCTCATAATTTTCTCTCTTTGTTCATAATTGGATAGTTTAACAACTAAATGTCTTGGTATTTTCTTCTTGGGGTTTAGCCTAGCTGGTGTTCTTTCCACCTCCTATATAGTTATATGGTTTTCATTCATTAAGCTAGGGAAGTTTTCCTGTAAGCATTCCCTCACTATTTTGGATGTTGGTTTTCTTGATGTCTCATCCTCCGGCAGACCGATAATCCTAATATTGTTTCTTTTCATAGTATCAGCCAGATATCTAATATTTTCTTCTGCTTCTCTCATAGACTTGTTAGATTTTTTCTCCCATTAATTAATTTCACTTGTGAGTCCTCTAGGTCACTTGTCCTGTTTTCTGCCTCTTCCATTCTCTGGCTAAAATCTGAGAGCTTACTATTAATTTTTGTTAGCTCACTCTTTAGTTCTTGGATTTTCCTTTGGTGCATGGCCTTTATCTCCTGTATCAATTTTTCTTTCTTCTTTAATGTGTCACTTAAGAGCTGCATATGTGTTAGTAACATCTTGAAGATTTCTTTCTGTGGTTGATCGATCTCCACATTTTCTATGACTGCTATTAGGTCCAGCTGATCTTCTTGCATCGGATCCAGTTTCTCTTTTCTTGATACTGTGGAAGCTGCTAGCTGTTTTTTGTTTGATTTATTCATATTAGCTGGCATTTTCCTTGTTGTTTTGTGGCCCTGGGGTCTCTCTTTAGGAGGCTGGTCTTTCAGCTTTCCTCAGGAACTGTTTGCAGCTAGGCCTTGCAGATCTGATGGAGTGTGTTGGCTGAGCAGGCAAGTGGGTTTAGGGGTGGGTTGGGATTTGGGTGATCTGTACCTGGCTAGGGGCCCTTGCCACAAATAGGTGGGAAAAAAAATGCTCTAGCACTCTGGGTTGGGGAGAACTGGCTGGCTGTTTACGCAGGAGACAATGTAAAGCAGACCTCTCTGTCCGGGGCTTGGGGCAGGCGCCCTGAACCCTCAGCTTCTGTGAGGAGTGCCGGTGACTGTGGGGAGTGCGGGTGTTCCTTTCGCTACTACTGTTAGAAAGTGTGGCCCAGGTGGGCAGGCTTGGGTTTAGGGGATGGCTTGATCTTATCCTGAGCAGTGGTGGCGCCCTTAAGGTGCGCCTGGGCGCGGGCCTCCGAGGTGGGGGAGGAGCTGGCCAGTCCTTGTGCTTGGGACACAGGAGTCCTTAGGGGTGGGGAGCGAGAGGTGTGGGTCTGCGTGGAGTGTCCCCTGGGCACCCTGGGCACCTTGGGGTGGGGAGGACTGGTCAGTGATTGTGCGCGCGGGCCCTGATTAACTGCAGGTCCCAGATCTCAGGGTCACAGAGCGGAGCCCTGGATCCCGCCTTCTGTGCCGGCCTCAGTGGGGAGCGCGGGCGTGCGGGTCCCGCCTGCTCCTGGTTCAGAGGAGGGCTCTGGGCGTTCCTGGAGTCACAGAACCCAATTTGAGAGCCCCGCCCTTCCCCATGTCACCCCCACTCACCGATCTCCAGGAGCTCTGGGCATGGTCTTCCTACCTATCTGGCGGCCATCTTCCCAGAGTCCCCGCACCTTTTCTTTATTAAAAGGATAATGTTCTTTTCCAACTTCTTTCCTGATACTTTCTTTTAACGCTCAAAAATAATATTTGTTCCAATGATAAAATGAGTACTATCCATTATAAAATAGAAAATATGAAAAGATAAGAAGAATATAAAATATTTCATTACTTTACAACCAGAAGAAAAACACTGCGAACAAATTGGTGTTATTTTCTCTAGACATCTGAAATTGTTAGATACTTTTATGTCAACTTGAAGTTGTATGAAGGTGTAGGGGAGGAATCTATCAATCCGGTCACAGCCTGTTGTGCCTCCTTGAGGGTCCGGCCTGTGTAAAAACTGAGAACGCTTCCTCTCATTGCTTTGTCTTTCTGTTTGCTGGGACTGTGCCATCGACCTGAAAGCTGGAGGTGCTCAGCCACGTTTCCACTGACATTGGATCCACACAACTCTGCACCCATTGGCCTCTGGTCTTCCTGTACTCTGAATCTGCATGTGGCCACATGAGTCTGAACAGGGGCTTATAGAGTAGTATAGGAACAAAGGTCTTAACATGGACTGGGCTGGGCTGTCTTCTTCATATATAATTATATATTTTAATTCTTTTATTTATTTCTTATATGTAATATATTTTGGGGACTATAAGATTCAGTTGACCATAAAATGCACCCAGTATTTAGAACAGGAAAACAACAAAAATCTTCTGAACCAAATAGTACCAGTATACTAAAATATTTACTGAAATAAATAAAAAAATATGGTAATATTTAACAGTGTAAACTCAACAGTGGTGTTAAAAAAATGAGGGGAGGTATGCACTGTGCCGACTGGCATTCAGACTCCAGGAGACAGGACTCCTCTGATCATACAGCAATCCACAGCCTGCAGACAGCAGCAGGCAGTAACAGGCGCATGGGATCATAGACAGATGTTCTGGGTTACCACATCTCCAGACAGTAAGATATGCGTCTGTTTTTCCCCCACTTGGGGTGTGTGTGTGTGTGTGTGTGTGTGTGTGTGTGTGTCTTAAGGTCCAACAAAGATGGCAAATTAGTGTCACTGGACTTGTTTCATTAGACTAGCAGTTCTCAACCTGTGGGTCAGGACCCCTTTGGAGGTCAAATGAACTTTTCCCAGGGGGCTCCTGATTCATACCAGTAGCAAAATTACAGTTATAAATTAGCAACAAAAATAATTTTATGGTTAGGAGGTCACCACATTATGAGGAACTATAGTGAGGCATTAGGAAGTTTGAGAACTGCTCTAGACAACACAATCTGACCCTCTTCAATGTATTCCCAAGCTCCCACTTCCTGTAAAAACACATATTTAATCTTTTTTGTGGATTAGGTCGAGATTTTTCCCTTTAGACAATCAACTTTGCATTCAAATGTATTGATTCGTCTCTGGTCTCTTTCATTCACTGTTCAGCTTTCACAAGCACATGAGGCAATTGGTCCTCAGAAGGATAGCTTTCCTCTTTAATATTTTAAACAGATATTGCACAGCAGATTAATCTAGTTGATTAGTCAAATTAGTCATTTGCTGTCTTGACTGCTCCCACAAGTGTGGACTGTGGATCTAAGTAAAATACAATTTTTGACAAGTTCATTCTTTTTGCATGTCATGATATTATTTATGGTTCCATGGGTGAGGATGTTAGCTGGAATGGGGCTGCATTGGAGAAGCTTTTCCAGCAAGTGGGTTGGAAGAGATTGAAAAGTTTATCAGCTTAGATGTGCTACATGCCGCAGCTGACATTACTTATTGGACTTTGCACTTTTTCCAAGAAGACTCGCTAAACCACCTGCAACTACTTGTCAGCCTGTGGTGTAGTGGTTGTGCATTGCACTTCCATCAGGAAGGGCAGCGTTCCCAAGGCATCATTCACCCTGAGAAAAGCAGGGATTTTTGCTCCTCTAAAGAGTTCCACTTTTTGAAGCTCTGATGATCAGTACCGCCTGGTCCTGTAGGAATGCTCTGAGTTTGCATCTGCACTGAAGTTTTTGCAGTTTTTGTTTTGTTTTGAGTTTTTTGAGTTTTTCAGAGAATTGCCCTCAACAAAAGTTATTCCAGTAGATGGACTACTATGTGAAATCCCTAGCCAAGAATGAGGAGTAGGGGAACCCACTGAAGGGTGTCAAAGTATGGCAGGGATAAACAGTGAGCTCTGCAATAGCAAAGGACTAAGAAGTAAAGTGACCAAATTTTAACATTGGTAAAGTGGGACACCATTGACAGGGGCGGGGGCTGGGGGGGGACTATGGAGAGGGGGTATATTCCCTTCCCCTTCCCCTGCTGTTTCCTAGCTTGTAGTGCATTCTTTCCAAAAGTTGGGACTTTTTAAAAACGCCATGGGATGCGGGGAAAATTATTTAATATTGGGACTGTCCCACCAAAAGCGGGGCATCTGGTCACTTAGAAAGAGACACTTTTTCACAATTTTATTTCAGGCCAACTCCAGGGGGGAGGGAAAGAATTGTTGCTGAATTTAGGAAAATTATTTAGACTTCTCTCATTAAGGAACATTGTTTCTTGGCTAGAATTTTATGCAACAAAAAGTGGCATTGTGACATGCACAGAATGAATGCATCTAACTTAACTATGCCTGCATAATTGCTGGCACTGAGCTGAATTCCTGCAATTAGGGCTCATCAGTTAGCCTGGCAACTTCCCAGTACCATTCTGGTGCACTCCACTGAGCCTGGGGAGAAAGCCAGGGTGCAGGGACTGAGCAACGTTGTCAGGTTGCTTTCATTTGAGCGACAAGAAGAGCAATGTCTGGACCATGTGGATAATTGTTTGTTTGCTTTTTGTCACATTTGGAATCACTGTAAATAAACCTGATCTGTGGAAGAGAAAGCAAAGCTCCAAGCACCTGGAGTGCGTTGAGGGAATTCAGTAAACTAAAAGCTTGTTGGCAGACATGAGAGGGGAAATGACAAATATTGTATCAGTATGAACCGGAGAATGGATTGACTGGTCATTCCCTGGTGGTGCTCTATCTTCTAGAAAGATAAGGGGCAGTTAGGGTAGAATCCTTGGATTGGACGGGGGAGGCCGCTGGCATGAAAAACATTATTTAATGTGAACTTTTACATGACCTCAGTACCATTTAAAAAGTGAGTTGACATTAAGTAAAAATTTAAAAAGGAAAATACATTGCAGGTTTTGCCTGGGTATGGGATACATATCCATAATAATGTAGAAAATCAACTTCTGGATGACACAGCTTGCTCAGTTCAGACTGATAATTCTAGGATTCCTATATAGGATAGACTGTATTTAAGCACATAAAGGATAAAAATGAGGAGATTAATTTTAGCACACTCTTTGCAGGGGTTTTGCACAGGATACCAGCAAATAGAAATGGCTGAGTGAGACCCATCACTGAATGCCCTCTAGGTTTGCCTTTGCCAGGGATATAGACTGAAAAGGTAGCACATATTAGATGCTACCAAGTTGACTGCTGTATGCTGGTATTCCATTTTGCTAATTTTTGCTCAGTTCATAAGGCACCCTGATGGCACAAACAAGTGCAAATGAAGCCCTCTTACACACTCAACTGATGACCAATGGAAAAGTTGGCTGTGTAAACTCACCAGTGACTGTGCTAGAGTTTGCAGAGGGACTCAGTGTGGCAACATGGTCGTCTTTCTCCCTCACCCCCCAAGAATGAGGTTTCATGGGGAACTCTTCTCTTCCCACTCCCCTCCTCACCATAATTACCCTGGATCCAGAATCAGCCACTTTCTGACTGGTAGATGAAGCCAGTGGTACCACTCAAATAATTTTACTAGTCCCCTCCCCTAATGACAGTTCTAAGAAGAGTAGCAGCCCCGGTATTCGACCAAACCAGTACTCAACATAATCGGATTCCGATGTGAAATGTTGAGTACATTTTGTATCGGAGCTCAAACAAAACAACGGACTCTGACCTCACACACGTGATTTTTACAGACAAGCTCATGTTGTGGTCACTTTGCCTTTAAACCGTTTGCGGCTGTGTTTCAAGTGTTTTGCTGTAACTTTCTTAGTTTTTTCTAATTTAAATTAAAAAAGCAAGGGTCCTTAAAACGAGTTTTTTGAAAAGAATCATCATGATAAAGGACTGGTTACCCGTGTTATTGATACAGCTAATGATAATTTAGTAAACCTTTCTCAGAAAACAGTTAATGAAATGCCAATCGTAGACCACATTAGACAGATTTTTTTTTAAGATACAGTCAGTCAGATCCTTTTGAAAAAAGACAAAGAAGAACTAAAAAAAAAAAAACTCCTGAAAGGCAGCTACCAGTTGATTTTATGGAAGGGGACTTCCCTTCCCCACAACCTCCTCTCCACATCCCCGTCCACAGATCCAGATCCTCATCCTTCACAAGGTATGGACCATACTACAGTTGTAAAAAACTTTTTTAATGTTGTTTCTTATTTAATTTATATTATATAATGCTGAATTTATTTACTTTTAAATGTCTGTGTAGTGTTTTGTATAAGAAGGCAGGGTTAGGTTTAAACTTGGTGGTCAAGAATGTATTAATCCATTTTCAGTTATTTCTTATAAGAAAAATTGATTTGGAACTCAACTGTATCGGACCTCAATGCTCCTTCTAGAATGGATGAGTGTTGAGGTTTGGTGTTCTAATGCATAAAGATAAAATGTCATAGTGAAAAGTAGTGTACTATTTCATACACTTACTACTTAAATAAGAACAACAAAATAAGCACACAAGCTAGATTGCTATGAGAGTTTTTAAATATTAATGACAAAATAATAAATGATGCCTGACAAAAAGATAAAACTTATTTATTTCCATGTTACTTCTTTATTGGTATTTTCGATTGAGATTTTCTTTTCTTTCAGCTGAGCATTATCAGCTGTGTGATTTATCCTTCGCCATCTTTTCACTGAAACAGTGGGATCCCATTCCTATAGAGGTAGGATAATTAGAAAATCGGCATTGTGTGGGCTTTATAAAACACATTTTATTAGGAGCCCTTCCCGATATTATTACAATCTAGAGTTCCATTAGATCAGGCATCAATGTACAATTGTTACTCTTATCATTTTCAATACATTTTCTTTTCTTCTTGAGCTCCTTTCTATCAGCTTCCCTTTATCCATCCCTCCCACCCCTCTGAACCCTCAGTATATTAAATATTATTATTTCTAGGTTTGCCTTAATTTGCACCATCCCACGTATCCTTTATCATTGTGATTTGTTCCCCTTCCCCTCTTTCCCTCCCTCTCTTTCCATATCATCAGAAGTCAATACTCACCTTACTGTTTCTGAGGGAATAATCCTTCAGAAATTTTGTGTATCAAAAGATCCTGATTGTACCCATGAACATACACAGGACTAGCAAGATTACTGAGGAAAAACTAAGGCCATAATAGTGGAAGGAAGAAATTTCATCTGTGCTATTTCATGGTTTCCCTATGGTGGTCCTTCTGTACGGGACTGTCCAATCATCTTACAGATGGGATTTGGCTCTCCACTTTGCCTAGGTTCCTTCATGTCATTTTGATCACTTTATTTTGAACTTCTGATTCCTTTTCCAGTCAACAACTCATGATCACACAGGTTGACATGCTTCTTCCATATAGACTTTATTTTTTCCTTGCCAGATGGTCACTTGTTTGACTTCAAGCCTATGACACCTCAGATGCTATATCTTTTAATAGCCAGGAACCATCAGCTTTCCTCACCACATTTGTTTATGCAACTATTTTCTCTTTGGTGATCATGTTGCAAAAATGAATCTCCTCCATTGCCACATTATTAGAATAAACTACTTGAACTAAGGTAGAGTTTCTTTAGAGGCCCAAGGTCTGTCTGCTTCCTATTATATTTACTTGTGGATACATACCTAGATAAATACACCTATATATCTATATCATTACATATAT
The DNA here is from genome assembly GCA_004026705.1 of Nesogale talazaci. NCBI lineage: Eukaryota > Metazoa > Chordata > Mammalia > Afrosoricida > Tenrecidae > Nesogale > Nesogale talazaci. The sequence continues at coordinate 8,524 of PVJH01021080.1, forward strand.
ACATATCTGTATGTATGCCTGCATATATAATTTTTGCTTCCTAGTTATTTCTTGTATTTCTTTTTCTTTCCTCCTGCTTGACAGTCATGCTCAACCGTCACGTGCCTCTCAGTGATTCCTCTCCAATACATTACAATTGTTCAAATACCCCCAGGGACTCCACACCCTTCTCACCATATTTTAGATCCCTTGTTCCCCCGTCCTGGAGGTAATTGGCTCACCACTCCCTTCATCTCCTTCTTTCTCATACTTGCCCCTGACCCCTACTCCTGCTCCTGAACCATCAAAACATCAATCCCATTGCTGTCTCTTCGGAATTACTTAACCTGGCCATCTTGTGTAGATATACATGACATAATAATAAATTTAAAATAGATATACAAATAGTTCCATGTCTAACTACTGACCTTTGTGAATATTCCCCAACTGGTCCAGTTGAGGTGTCAAGCACTGAGAAAGTCAGAAAGTACAAGAGTCAGAAAGTCTAATTTCAGGGGTTTCTCAGGGACTTCATGGCTCTGTTCCCATTGCTGTTTGTTGTACCCCACTCTTGGTTTGCTATCCTGTGGGGACATCAGACTGGCCGCCTTCCCCACACTCCAGCTTCTGTGTTGTCCTCTGTATATCTGGGGTCTACGGAGGAGATACCATGTTTCAACTAGCACCTGCTCTCTAGTCCTTTCTCAAGCTTGCTATAGGCCGGAATGTCACCCTCAGGGCTTGATGTGCTGCGGTGACTTATTTATATTTTCTCTCTCTCTCTCTCTCTCTCTCTCTCCCCCCTTTCCCTTCCTTCCTTTTTTCCTCCCTCCTTCCCTCCCTCCCTCTCTCTTGGAGTGTGCACATGTGAGTGGATTGGTCATACTCCCATGTTTCACATGTGAGGCAGACTGGTCTCTCTCCCTGGACTTCCTCTTTAGTACAGCCCTAATAATCTCTACCATCTGGGGAGGGGATATCTAACTTGAGGGGGGCTGGTCCTGCAGTCTTTTATGCTAATGAGTTTCCATGAAGGTCCCTCGGCCTCGAGGGTTGGTGTGTTGCAGTAAGGTCTGTTATCTCTCTTTCATGTGGAGTCAGAAACAGTATGCTCCCTATGGGCGGACTAGCACCCTGTTCCTCCATTGCCAACTTTCTTTCCTCTGTGGACCTTAATAGCAGGAGAGAGGAGAATGAAATGTCTTCCAGGCTGAGTACTTTGTTTCTTCATTTTTGTTATTGATGCCCTTTGTATCCTGTGGTTTAGTCTGACCCTTGCCAGAGTTCTTGGTCCTTTGACCAGAAGCTCTGGCGGTCTCTTCATTTTCCTCTCTTCCCCTAGTGCTGTTTTGCCCTTTTCTTGGTGGACTCATGTTGTACTTGCTGTTATGTGATTGGTTCACTTCAGTCAGCAAAATTTCCCCCATCTCTTTCCATGAGACTATATGCTTCATGTTTTCATTGCTGCTTTGTAAAGATGCATAATTCTCCATTTTTTGTATGTACCAAAGGTTTTTTAATCCATTTGTCTATTGATGAATGTTTAGGCTTTTGCTACTTCTTTGCCATTCAATTGTGAATGGCACTACAATGAACATTGGAACACAGATGTCAGATCATAGTCTAATTCTTAATTCTTCTGGGTATAAACCCAGTAGAGAGATTGTTAGGTTTAAGGCATCTCAATTTCCATTTATTTTAGATATTACCAGATTGCTTTCCATAGTGGCTGTATGTATCTATAAGACCACGATCTCTCCACAGCCCCTTCAACATTTGTTGCTTCTGCTTTTTTAAATTGGGCTTCTTTAAGGGTATTATGTGGCCTCTAAACATTGTTTTCATTTATATTTGCCAGATGGCTAATTACCAGGAACATTTTCTTTTATGTTTATTGTCCATTCATGTATCCTCACTTATGAATCTTCTGTTCAGGTCTTTTACCTACCTCCTCAGTGGGCAGTAATATTTTTCCTTATTGTTGGCTAATAGAGTTTTGTAGATTTTAGCATAAGTGCTTTGTTTGATATGTAACTGATAAATATATATATGTATATATATAATATATTTTCCCAATCTGTGAGTTCATGGTTCATAGGCATGCCCCTATTTTTAGAATGTTGTTATTGATCCTAATGTTTTAAGTTTTACTCAGAGGTCTGTCATTCCCCTTGGGTCTATTCTCATGCATGGAGCGAGGTAAGGATCTTGCTTCATTTTCCTACAGAGAGAAATCTAGTTCTTCCAGGACCATTTGTTAAAGAGGATTCAACAATATGGTTGATACATTAGAAGCAGCTAGGAGGCTTCCTTGTCTGACAATATTTTTAGCTCTTTGAACATTTTTAAGGATCATATAATTCACTCATGATATCTCATGGGATTTAAGGGCATAGCACAAAGCTGAAATGGATGACAGTATGTCACCTTCTGATTGTTTTGCAGTTTTTGTATATGCTTGCTCACTGAAGTAACAAACACAAGCAAATAAAAATATATTTTTTATCAAAAGCATAATGAATCTCATGAAATGAACACATAAATACTCTAGTTATAGTTCTTTCTGCTTGTTATAACTTTAGATGGAATGAACATTGCTAAAGTTGCTCATTATTCTGTGGCAAAGATGCATATTAAAAAAGGGGATAGAAATTTGTGAATTTTACATTGTGCAGCTAGACAGCTGCCCACCTGTAAGAAAACCTTGTTTACAAATGCCATTGTAAGAACCAGTTTGTTAAACTCAACAAAAACTTCACTACTCATTTCTACTGAACCGGTGAGAACTGGTTGAATTCCTCTAAGGGATCGGAGGTAGCATGAAAGAAACTGATGGTGCTGACGGCAAATTACTGCAGTGCCGAACAGGCTGACTGTGGTCTCTTCCTTAGTGCAGTCCTAATTTAGCATCCTTGCCTCTCATGGAGGCAGTCACTTTTGTTTCCACTGTCACTGTAGAGGTTGGAGTCATTTTGGTGCTCCTTCCTCTAAGAGTAACAGGGAGTGGGATCTGTAACCACACACACTCCTCGTAATGTTAGTGACTGAGATAGAAAGGCTGAGGGATCTGTTCACATTAACAGTCAATAAAATATGATAGTTGTGTGTGACATGATGAAACAGTGCTTTATCTTGTGCCAATACTAGGAATAAGAGGATTAATTCAATTGCGATACTATGTTAGTCCAGGTAGACTGAAGAAACAAATTCATAAACACACACATAGGTATGAGGAAAAAGTTTATATAGAGGAGGAATGGAACATTGAGAAAATATCCCAATCCAGTCCATCCAGTCATAAGTTCGATATTAGCCCATATGTCTGATACCAGTCTATAATGTCTCCTTCTGACTCACAAGGTCACAGACCAGTGGGTGCAGTGTCCTGGCTCTGGCAGGGGCCCCTCATGGCTCCTCATTTCCAGGGCTCAGGGCCCATCAGAAGTATCCATTGCTGGTAGGATTCTCTCTGTGGCTTTTCAAGCTTCAGAGGTCTGGTTCCATCAGAATAAGTTCATGTGGCTTCTCCTCCAGTTCCTCAGATGCTGCCAGCTTCTCTTGTCAGTAAACTGACACCAAAGAGACTGAGAATCAAGTTACTTTTCTTCAATTGGGAAATACCGCAAGACTTCCCAGAATTCTCAGGAGAAAGCCATGCCCACACAGAGGCCTCATTGGCTACTCATTGGCTATCTCCAGGTTAACAGAGTAGACTCCACCCCCTATATCCCAATCATGAAATTGACATCACAAATACATGACTGCCACAGATATGTAGGTATCGTTTTGGTAGATATTAGCCAGGTTTCCTCCCAAGGATTCTGTATTTTTGCATTGCCATATTTAAAGTTTGTCCAAGTTTCACAGTCTCAACAGCACAATATATTGATAAATTTTAGAAACGTAATGATATGATGGCAAATAAATGGTGTGGCAGTCATGTGCTTATGTTAATTTTATGATTGAAATGTAGGGGTGGAGTCTAGACTGTTAATCTGGAGATAGCCATCGAGTAGCCAATGAGGCCTCTATGTGGGCTTGGCTTTCTCCAGATACTTCTGGGAAATCTCACAATATTTCCCTTGTGAAGAAGAGAAGCTATCTTCTCCAGTTGTTGGGAGTTAGTCTGAGAGACAATGAATCATGGACAGGATAATATGGCAGCATCCGAGAAGCTGGAGGAGCCGGCAGAGGGACCACATGGCTTTGTCCTGATGGAGACGGACCTCTGAAACTGGGGCGGCCACGTGGAGACCTCTGTCGGTGATGAGTTGCTTCTGCTGTTGATGGACCTTGAGCCCTGGAAGTGAGGGGCCACAGGGAGACCCCTGCCAGGGCTAGGATTCTGCACTCACTGACCTGTGACTTCGTGAGTCAGAGGGAAACTTTGTAGACTGATTTCAGGCATATGTGTTAATATCAGACTTATGACTTTGAACTGGACTGGGTTCAATGTCCTGTTCCTCTTGTATATAAACCTTTTCCTTATATCTATATGTGTCTCTATGAAATTTGTTCCTCTAGTCTACCCAGACTAACACAAATGGTATCTTAGTGAAATTTTCTTTTCTTTTTTGCCATTTTAGTGAGAGGTTTTACAGATAATACACGTTCCATAGTTCAGTAACAGAAAACAGGATTGTACACTGGTTACCACCGTCAGTTTCAAAGCATTTTCCTTCTTCTTGATACAGACAAATATCTATATCGATACCCATATTGATATCTACCTCTGTCTATATATCTATATGCCCATTCACCTACAATGCTGTTGTTTGCTTCCCACAAGAGGACTTACACAGTCATCGTTGCTATCAGCTCATCCTTTCTCCCTTTTCGCTCCCTCTTCCCATTACCTCAGGAAACTCTTGCTCCATTACTTTTACTAGGTGGTTGCATACATTGGAATTCATGCACTGAATGATATTAATTTCACCAAGGACTATACATAAACTTAAAAAGCTTAATGAGGTAGAATTGAAAGCATAATAGTAGGGGGAGGAAATGTTAAAGGACTAGAGGATTGTTATAAGTTTCATCACTGTTATAATGGACCCTGGATATATCACCCATTCCTTTTGGCCCGCATATGAGGGGCTATTTAATTATCTTATGGTGGGTTTTGGGTATTCACTACCTCCATGCTCCTTCACATTGATTTGGTTACTTGCTTTTTCATCTTATAATACCGATTCCCGTTGAAGCATCATAAACTTAGGTTGGCAGACTTCTGTGTAGGCTTGGTGGTTGCTTCCTGCTGGAAGACTGCTTCTTTAGCTTCAAACCTTTACTACCACAGGTTCTATGTCTTTTAATAGCTGGGCACCATCAGATTGCTTCACCATCTTTGTTTATTTACCCATTTTGTCTTCAGCAATCATGTCAGGAAGATGAATGTCTGACAATACTACATTTTTACAACCAACCTCTCTACTGGAGTAAGATTTAAGTAGAGGCCCAAAGTATATATGCTTTCTTGCTTTATTTTCATATACATATATACACAAAACACCTTCACTTATAATTTTAAATAATTGCCTATATACTTATCTCTACATCTATAAATAAACCTTTTCTGTCTTCTTTTCTCCTTTTCTTTTTCCCCCCTCCTTGCCAATCATTAGCCTCTCAGTAATTGCTCTCAGATACATTTCAATTGGTCAAACACAACCAGAGGTGCTGCAACCTCCTCATTGTCCAGTTTAAATCCCTTATTATTCCTTTTCTCCATTATTAATAACTCACTGAACGCTTCCCCACATCCTACCATCCCATGGCCCCACAGAATCATTGATTCTCTTACTGTCCCCTTGGGATTACTTATCCTGCTTACCATATTGGATAGATACCAAAGGTGTGTGTGCTGGTTGGGGGGGGGGCATACAAATAGGACTATGTATAATTAACTTCCTGACCCAGTGTAGATGAATAACTCTCTGTTAATTTCCAAGCAGGTCTTATTATAATTCATCAGTTTAAACACCTTTATTTTCAGAGTTCCTGAGACCCACTTACTAATAGCACATATATCTTTGTACATGATCTCAACATTCATGCCTGGGATGTGTGCCTCATAAAAGTACCCATTGCTTTTCCTGCAGCCAGAGATGGAATATTCTAGTACCCTTCCACCTGTAGACTTTCATTGTGACCCCCTTGTGATGAACCGCTGCTCAGTTCAGATGAGGTGCTAAGTCCTACCCCTAGATCAGTTGTCTACATTTGGGATTTGTCAGGAACTTCAAGACATCCCTCTCATCACTGGTCTGCTGTGATCTCCCCTTGGTTTGTCTACAATTCTGCCCTGTCTCAAACTGAGGCTGGCCCTGTAGTCATCTCTGGAAATGAGCTGCTTCAAAAAGGAATGCTGCCCTCAAGGACTGGAATATTTGGATGAGATCTACTCTTAGTGTCCCTTTCCTATGGAGATATAAACTATGCCATCTCCTTGAGTGTATGAGTGCCCTAATCCCTCATTGCTTCATTTTCCTCCCTCACCTCTTTGTTTGCCTTAAAGACAAATGAGAGGGAAAAGAAGACTATCACCACAGGTACTATCTGCATCTTTTTAAAAAAGTGACATATGTCTTATTTGCATTGGCTTGGTCCATGCCAGAGTACCTTGTCCTTGACCCAGGGAATATATATTATTATTTGCATTTTCTTTATACTCATTCTGTTGTTTGAATTTACCTTAGTGGAGTCTTAAAATATTTAGTGACCTATTTATAGTCTTGTCTGAAAAACTTAGTGTTGATGAGTTTTGGAAAAGAAAACAGAATGAGAAGAAAATATATGTGGAATTATGACAACTCTTATATTCCAAGAGAAAGAGAAACAAAAAGTCTCAAGAGATATTCGTAATAACCAGAAGACATTTGAAGGTCAACGAAGCATAAAGAAGAAATATTCCTGAGGAGAAATTATGCAAGGTCATTTTCTCACTTTCTCTTAATTATTCTATGTATATTTTATAGAATAATAGTATTTGAAAGCAAGATAGTCATTTGCATACATAGAATTTAATCTATAATACAGCTAGACCACAGTGGTATTTCAGTTATTGATTTAATCAAACCTGAATCAATTTCTTTTATGTTTCCTCAGTGTCATGCTTCTACCTTTTTACTGAAACTGAGGCCACAATTGTGAATAGCCAGTGTTAAACTTAGCATTTCTTGGAGTTAAAAAGGGACCCAGGAGATTTCACATTCCTGACCAAGTGCCAAGTTCATAGCTTTTCATATAGATGAGAAAATGTATAGTGACACAAGAATTATAGTCCTTGGCTGCTAACCAAATTGATCAGCTGTTCAAACTTACCTTTGTGTAAACAGGAAAACAATATATCAATCTGTTTCAATAAAGATTTTGAGTCATGAAAAATCATATAATGCAATTCTACTTTCTGCGTTTTAGGTCACTAGGAGTTAAAACTGGCTTGCTATCCCCGCACTAATACTGTGTATGTCATTAAATGCCATTTTTTCAATTCTGGACACTAAAATAATCCTGCAGTTTCCTTGTGTTTTTATATCAATAAAATATACCTACACTTTCCAATGTTCTGATTGCCTCATGTTATTAAATGCCAAGAATACTAAAGAACATCTATAGTTCTTTTAGTTTTATTGGCATAATAAAACATTACAGTTTAATTAGGAAGATAATATACCTAAGGAGAAAATTGAATGCCATTTATTTCCATATTGCCAAGTTAACTGTGATAGATACAAAACAATATATGTGACTGACAAGTTGACAGTGCTAAGAAGTTAAGCTTCTTGTATTCAGAATGTATTCACATACCTTGTTTGATCTACTTGTGCTTGAATTTCTCATCAGCAAATGGGCATTAGCTAGAATATCCATTTAGAATAGCCATATCTCACAGTTTTCTATGAGGTATAAAATAAGAGCTCACATGGGCCTCATAGTGAAAGCTCAATCAATGTTGGCCAAAACCATTAAAGTGGCTTAGAGAAGTAACAAAAAAGTGCGAGGGTCAAGGGGCTGAGAAAAAATTGTTGAATTCAGTCATTAGCAAGTCTCAGGTGGCTTTCAGAAGGGCCGCTTCCGCCCACTAGAGAAGCAGGAAGGCAAAGTGCACTGGGTTAAGGGGGAAATAGGCAATAAATACTTGACATAGAGAGATCAATAGACACAGAAATCGATAGAGCCAAGGAAGTTCATGCATCTGAGATATAGAAGAGTCGAAAGAAAATGATCAAATAATGTAAAATGATAATACAATCAAGCAGGTTTTCACTACTTTAAGAAAAGGTTAGAGCTTGAAAGGGAGGCCATTTAACAGACGAGGGAGGGAGCGTGTCGTGGATAGCCCGGGGGTGCTGTGGGTTAATGTCATGGGAATCCCCAGTGAAGCTAGAGTGAGTCGCAGTCTTAAGTGGAATGCAGCTTCAGATTTATATGCTCCTAGATCAAGACATGTTCTTCCTAGTCAGAGTCACTTCCCACTCTATCTAAAGCTAAAAGTCCACAGCGAATTGCTTGACCCTGAACAGAGGTCACAAAACTGTGCCACTAATGAATTAAGTTGCAGGACCTTAAAGTGTGTTTTAGCTGTCATTTCAACAAATGATCTTAAATATAGATTAGGCTTTGTGTGGCTTGTTGCAGGGAAGTGTAACAAGCATTTCAGTGAACACTGACTTCTTCAGTAGGGAAGGACTGAGTATGAAAAGCATGCAATATGAAGCATATTTGTGCCAGTGCTTAAGCTATATTAATATAACTTTCTATTTTGCTTCTGGTGTCTATGCAAAATTAGCTTAAGCAGTAAATGCTCATCATTCTTCCACAGAAATAATTTTGTCCTTGTAAACAGTTCGAGATACTAGATTATAATTTTCCTTAATGCCTAAGTCCTATTTTTAAATCAATTATTAAATATAGTAGTGAACAGATGTCCATTCTTGCAGGGAATTTTGATGAGGCAAAACAAATCTATCATAAGAATTGTATTAAACTATATATAATCTGCTCAGTGAAGCAAGCAAAACACACAGAGTAAAAATATCTGGAGGGGATATGATCATGGTTATTAAACTCAGAAATTTAAAACAGTCTTGCATGGTTGAAACTGGAAGGTATTTGGGACAAGATCATGGATAGAATTTCAGTCTACCACTGGATAATTTTCTAAATCTCTCTTTTTCTCCATTTCTTTATTTTGGAGATAGAATTAGTAATATATGAACTTCAGGGTGGATAAAATAGCTAAAGGAGGTGAATATAATGTTCCCAACAGCATGCAGAATCCATAATATTATGACTAGGTAGGTAGTTTCAGCTCAATCTAAGAAGATAGTCAAATTTACTTTAGAAAGAATTCTATTGCGAACTCTGCTTCCCAGTGAGTTGAAGTCAGCTCTCTCTAGGGAAGGCATCTGCTCTTATGCTTGAGCACTAAACATCGGACATGGGCTAGTTGGCTCAGCTGGCTGCACTCAGCAACTGAGACTGATTAAGAAAGAGCAGATTCTGGACTCAGGTTCAGGCAGACGCTGGTACCATAGGCCATTAGTGAATGTTACCTTCCCATTTTTCTTCTGATCATACATTTAAGAGTCTCAGCATAAATGCCTGAACAGGAATTTACAACACACACACACACACACACACACACACACACACACACACACTGCCATTAGGTTTATTTTGACATTTAGTGACTCTCAGGAGAAAGGCTAGATTTTCTCCAACTACAAAGCGTTGCAGTCACTGAAACACACTGTGCCCGTGGGATCTTTATAGGCCAGAATGTGCTCAATTGCACTGAGTTTGGTTTGGTTGTGACCTGGGAGGACAAACTGTAGAACTGTTCTTAAGATGTCCAAGCTGCTGGAAATGCTTACGGAAGCTAACTTCCCGCTTTTGTTTCACATAGCAGTCACTGGATTCCATCAGCCAAACTTTTGGTTAACAGCTCAATGCTTACCTCACTGAACCCAATGGGAACTAGTGCCATGAACAATTGAAATAAGCAGGACTAGTTATAGCTAGTAAATGGATTCAAAGATTCAGATAGGTTATTTGTGCCTACATACCTGATTTGAAGCAAAACCATGATAAAATTATAGGCAGCAGGTGCATTTGCTGAAAGAATTAGAACAAAAACTCTGAACATCAAGATTTAAAACGAGCTCATAGTCTTCCTTTGAAATTTCCCTGAATGTCTAAGTGCCTTATGTTATAATTGAAGCTTCAGCCTCAGATATTCTCTCTGATTTCCTAAAATGACTTTGCTGAATTTCCCTGGCTTCCTGAGAAGATCTTAGCCTTAGAAAATTTATCTGCCAAAAGATATTCCTGTGGAGATATACTGCCAAGCTAGCAACAAAAAATAGTAAACATTAGAGACATTTTTACTGCTAAAGCCCCAGAGGCAGAAATTTTATCTCTAAGTCTGTAACACAGGCAAATTAATTTGATTTGCATGTCATCCGAACAGAAAGTGGCTTTACATAGCTCTGAATCATCTCAAGTGAAAATCAGGGGAGCAATGTGTTTTAATGTTGGCCAATGGAAGAGAGGAAAAAGTATGCTTAAATAATTTTAAATTTAAAATAGTGAAAGTAACAGAAAATGGAGGATCTTTCTTTAAATAAAAAGTGGCTCCTGTTCTAACACAATGATATAGTACATAATAAAAGTGCTCAGCCTAACTCAATAAAGTAATAATGGTTAAAAGTCTATTTTTTTTCTGCAACATAATGTAAATTTGGATCTTAAACATCCTCCTGGATCTATAAAAACCATGAAAATATTCATTGGTGGCTGTACCTGGAGTTTAAAATAAGTCGTGGAAGCAGATGACTGATGGAATCTCGACACAATTTATCTTGAGCTTGCTTTCTTACATGCTTAATTTATGCAGGGCCCTTTGGGGAAATATTGACTGCATTTGCTAAAGACACATTTTCAAGTTCATCATGTCTTTTATCAATACTATCACTTAAGAGAGTGGTATGAATCTTTTATCAATGTTTTATATAAACATAAGTCATTTCTTTCTCTTTCTTTTTGTCTTGACTGAAACAGGCCATTTCTAATGACAAAAAAAATTAGTAAATGAAACTGAGTTTCATTTTGATTTTATTTATGGGAGGAGTGTTTAGTTCCATTCAGTTTCAAACTGGATTCGTATAGATGCATCCATGGGTATATACATAGGCGAAGTGACCAGGCTCCAGGTAAGAATTATACTGCAAACATCAGGATAGTTTGTGCAAACCCATCAGCTATTCTATGGCCAAACAAGTTAGACTATCTACTTCTGTAAAGATCTGTAGCTTCAGGCATCCTCTGTAAAATTACTATGAATCAGAATTCATACAATGATAATGGGAAGGTAAACATCTATATATATAGATTTTTTAAATTATATATATACATACACATACACATATATAATATTTCTGAAAATTATTCCTCTGATTGGGTTCCAGGTTAATTCGCCTCAAATGCTTTCTGCCTTCCCCCAGACAAAGTGATCTGCTAATTGAATTACAAGGTCCCCTACTGTTAGGTACCATGGAATGGGTGCCAGCACCTAGCAAGCACCTGGCCAATAGGAGGAAACACAGCCCTGCAGTGCACCATGCTCACACGCCGTCCTTTGATGGGAGTTCCCTTTGCAGTCTCAATATCACACTCTCAGTTGAAGGCCTTCTCCTTTTTCTCTGCTCCTTTAATTGAAGCCATATTTACATTATTTAAGGTTTACATTATTTTTATTTTTAATATTTGAATTTTAAATTATTTAAATAATTACATATTTAGAATCATTTGTTAAATAAAACTTTATTTAAAATCATCTTTCTTCTGGTGAGGTTTTCTCTCACCTGTCCCACTGTTTGTTGACTATAATGGGAGCCCTCGTGATGGAGCGGTTCCATATCGGGATGCTAACCGAGAGGACAGCACTTCAAAGCCGTCAGGTGCTCCACAGGAGACAAAGAGGACTTTCTGCTCCTGTGAACGGCTACCAGCTCTGAACTCACTGGCGCAGTTCTACCCGGCTCTCCGGGGCTGTGATGAGTTGGCGTAGAATCTACAGCTGTGAGGTTGGGCTATTTTTCATGTTACTGCTACTAGTTTATGAGACACATTAAAAGCGGTAGACATCTTTTTTAAAAGTTAGCTATCAGCAATTATGTGCACAGTTATACGAAGGCAAATGATAGACATTTTCTGGAGACATAAAGGAAGGAAAACTTTTGTAGCTAAACCTGAGCTCTCCTTTTCTATAGGAATACATACAAATTTCAATTTACAATTGGGCGTTTCTTGACCATTCTTTTCATATAAAATGGAAGCTGTTGCTATGTCTAGCAAAATAACAATTCTCTTTCTTTTTGAAGTTAAAGTATAGCTATGCATTAGAAACTAATTCTTAGCATCTAAAAAGCTATTTCTGCCCTCTTCATTTTATAACACGGGTTCTAGAGTTCTAAAACAACTGTAATCAATGTAGCTAAATCAATTCTCATTTCAGAAAGTTAGAAAAGCACATTGTCAACCACAAATCTGCTTTCTGGTGACAGGAAATCACAACCAGGAACTGCTTCGGGTCCATGGGATCGGAACTTACGTCCAGAAATAGGGGCTTGATTGCTGAAGTCTGTACATATATCTGTGAACATTCTTCATCCTATGGGCAAAATTAAGACCAAAGGAAGGTTAGAACAGGATGACTAAAATTAAGAGATGATAATAGACATTTGAGCTACACTAGTTTAATGATGATAATGATACCACATTTATATTAATAAAATAAAACAAATGGACTCAATATAGAACTTCTGATAGGGTTTCAATTGCTGATTTTTGGAAGGACAACCCAGGTCTGTCATCTGAGGTGTGTCTGGGTAAACTTGAAGCTCAAGATTCCTGAGTAGCACTTGAGCACATTAATGGTTTGAACTGCTTCAGGGCTATATCATTTATATGTTCAAATTCTCATCATTTTATATATATTCCTATTTCTTGTATATGTTTTGTTCATTACAGTAGTCCTATAGGATACTTAGAGGGCCTCCTTCAAAACTCAAAACCAACGTACAGCCATAAACGGATTCTAGTCTATGGGACACTTCCTTAGAAGTGCAATGACTAACAGATTTTGTTATAAAGGTAGGAGGTTTGGATTCACCTTGGTGCAGAGGATGGAAAAGCTGGAAAAGGTAGAAAGGTAATGTGTGGGATCCTGGTATCTCTATAAATCTGTGTGGACTTTCCAAGTGGATTCTCCATTCAAAAAACTTTAAATTAGCTGGAATTTTAAAATATAACATCAGAGCATAAAAGGAGATGAGTTCTATATTGATTCAATCTTCTTTGAAAATGACAAATGTTAGCTAGAGTGTGATGACATTAAAACTTTTCTGATTCATTGCAGTTGAGAAATATTTTAATTTCCCCAATCATATTTCTAATGTATGGTTATTCTTACTTAATAAGCATATGGCAGCATTTTCTATTATTATCAGGTTTATAGCTTATCTAAGACTGATAAATTATATATGGACTGGATAAAGGGCAAGTCTTTGACACATTTTTTCTCCTTGTCTAGCTTTCTGCTCAGAAAAATCATACAATGTTTCCAAAAGTTTGTTCTTTTCTTCTAAAGAAAATGTCTCATCTTTGTCTACATTCTTACCTGACTGTCAAAAAACCTAATTGCTAGCTAAATGTTTTCTTCCTCTGTACATCAAGACTTGAACTCCTATTTTCAGTAGTTTACAGACCATCCAATTAATCCACTACACCTTCTTTGTATAGAATGTGGCTTACATCCAAGTTCTTTGCATTTAAATTGATGCAGGCTATTGAAATGTTTTAAATAATTCCACATTGGCTATCAATCACCTCAATAAATTATATATCTAGACTTACATCAGTTTAATAGTATGAATAATGAGGCTTCTCCAAAATTTAGTTTTCTCAACGTTCAGTTAATATAAGACTTGAGATTCAAAAAGGCATATTGGCAACGTATGCAAAGGTAAGCAGTTTCTCACTACTACTCATTTTTTAGTGAATAGAGGAGGAAACAATTTTAAGTCAGTTAATTTATATCATAAAAGAAGGATCAGTAAGCAAAAATGGGAAAAAAGGAAAAGATATTTAGCTTTATTCTTATTGGGGATGATTCTATGCTTAATGAAATAAAAAAATTAAACAAAGGAAAGATAATCTTTCCCCCAATGTCCAGACCATGCAAAAGAGAGAAAATGATTATCTTCATCTCAATTTATGAGGGTCTCATATGTTTTATCAGATGCATATAGCTTGTTATATCACTGACAGAGAATAGGAAAGATGATCTTTTGTTGTTGTGTCTGCTAGACACTATGTGCAACAGAATGAAACCCTGTTCATCCCCATGTCATCCTCATGTTTTTAGATTTGTTTTCTCTCAAACAATGTTTGAGATTGTCGTGGCAAACACCATGCCAGTCCATCTCATGGTTTTGCGGACCTTCTACTACAGACTATGACTTTCCCAGGGTCTGGTTCCTCTTCACAATATCCAAAGTGTGAGACAGTCTCCCATCCTCATTTCTAATGCATACATGGTCTATATTTCATACCAAATGGATCGGTTCATTCTTCTGGCAGCTCATGCTGTTGTTGTTGGATGGTATCAAGTCAACTGACAAAATACCACACAAGCCTGTGTCATCTTTACAATCTCTATCATGGTGTAGCCACCCTGTCAATTCATCTTGAGAGTCTTCTTTTTTGCTTCCTTTCTAGACTATCAGACATCATGTCCTCCTCCAGGGACTTGTTTGTCCTGATAATATCCCCTAAGTTTGTTAAACAAGTTCTAATCAAGTTTAAAGAGTATTTCTAGTGGTATTTCCTCTGAGACAGATCTGTCTGTCCTTTACCAATACCATTATGGTAGTTATGTAATCTGGTGTGAATTTTAGACTTAAGAGTGAAGGAGTGGAATCTAGTCTGTCATTCATTGGGTCATAATCAATGAGGCCTCTTTGTGGGCATGGCCTTCTCCTGAGAATTCTGGAAACTTCAGCATTTCTCCCTTTGAAATAGGAGACAGTCTCTCTCTCTCTCTCTCTCTCTCTATCTCTCTCTCTCCCCTTACTCCCTCTATCCTTACCTCCTTGGAGACTGTCTACTGACAAGACTTGACAGTACACTGACAGACCTCATGCTCTGGGAACTAGAGGAGCCACACGGAGACAGACCCCTTACAGCTCTTAGATCTTTCTATCACCTCTGTATCTAGAAGACTTAGTACCCACTGGTCTGTGATCTTCCTGCTTTTGGTGTCATTGTATTTGTTTCATGAGTCTGAAAAGGACTTTATAGATTGGTATTCGATATATAGGCTAATATTGGATTTATGTACTTGACATGCATGGGCCTGGGATGTTTTCTCAATACTCAATTGCCCTTGTACATAAACCTTTCCTTATATACATATGACTCTCCCTGGATTTGTCTCTCTAGTCTAACCAGACTAACACTGCAATTATTCATATAATTCCAACACTATTATCTTTATTATTCAATGTTCAATTTCCATAAGTATATGAGACAATTGAAAATACCATGACTTGGATTGGGTGCACCTCATTGTTCAAAGTAGATTTTCTTGCCTTGCAACACATTGAAGACTTAATATGAGGCAAATTATCCCATTACAATGCATCATTTTATCTCTTGAAGGATGATTCTATTAGCATTGAGTGTGAATACAAGCAAGACAAAATTCTTAATGTTGAGGTTTTCTCCCTGGATCATAATGTTATCTATTGAAGCTCTGATGCTGTAGAGATTCTTCATTGGGTTTCAGTCAGCGTGGGGAGCAATTCTAAACCACCAGCAGCTCCTTAGGGGAAATACAGGGCTTTCTCCTTATGTAAAGAATTGTAGTCTCACATGGAAAACCACAGGAGGCATTATGAATCTGAATTGACTAGATCACAGGGAGCTTGGCAGAAAACTGGACTGGGGGTTGTGGCAGTCATGTGCTTATGTTAATTTCATGATTGAAATGTAGGGGTGGAGTCTAGCCTGTTAATCTGGAGATAACCATTGAGTAGCTGATGAGGCCTCTATGTGGGCATGGCTTTCTCCTGAGGCTTCTGGGAAATCTTGTGATATTTCCCTCGTGAAGATGGGAAGCTATCTTCCCCAGTTGCTAGGAGTTGGTTCTGGGAGACGATTAATCACAGACAACACAGGATGGTGCATCCGGGAGGCTGGAGAAGCTGGCGGAGAGACCACATGGCTTTGCCTTGATGAAGCCAGACCTATGAAGCTGGAGTGGCATGCTGTTGATGGAACCTAAGCCCTGGAAGTGAGGAGCCATGGGAGACCTCTGCCAACACCAGAATTCAGCACCCACTGACCTGTGGCTTTGTGAGTCAGAAAGACACTTTGTAGACTGATTTCAGGCATATGGGTTAATATTGGAATTATCACTTTGTACTGGACTGAATTGGGATGCCTTCTTAGTGTCACCTTCCTTTTTCATGTAAACCCTTTCCTTATATCTATATGTGTGTCTTTGAAATTTGTTCCTGTAGTCTACCTGGACTGACACAGGGGTTTTCTTTACAATGAGTTGTAATACATAGTGAAGGTTACAATCTTTGATCATCATCAGCAAGTGCTTCAAGTTCCTCTTACTTTTTTCAAGCAAGGTGGTATCATCTACATATTACATGTACTTAAAAGACTTCTTCTAAACCTGATGCTGAAATTGTCATCATGCAATCCAAAATCTCTGATTATTTGCTAAGCATACAGATGGATACAATGCTGACACACACCTTTCCTGATTTGAAATAATGCAACATACCATTGTTCTTTCGCACAATTACCTCTCAATCTATGTACATGTTTCCCCTAGCACAATGTAATATTCTTCCCTTAATCTTCAAAAGATTATTTAGAGTTTGTTATGAGCCAGAGTCAAATGCCTTGGTATAACAAATAAAACACAAGTAAACATCTTTCTAGTATTGTCTACATTCACCCAAGATCTATGTGACCACAATGATAGTATTCCTTCTTCCAAACTCTCTTCTGGATCTGGTCAGAACACTTAGCAGCTCCCTGTCTAGGTACTGTTGCAACTGTTCTTGATTAATCTTCAGCAAAATTTTACTTACATGTGATAAAACCCACCTAAAAGGTAATTGGACAGTCCCTTTCAGAAGGGCCACAGAGAAGAGATGATAAATGAGGATGTGGCATGGCTCTGATGAACCACATAACTGTCCTCTAGTTCTCTAATATATCCTCACCCTACTATTATGGTTTTTATTTGTTTTTACATAATTAATCATATTAGATTTGCATGTACTCATCTGTATATTTAGGATCATTTCATAACTAAAGTCTTGATAAATAACCAATCATAAATAATAACAGGAGTAATTGGTCATTGAAGGTACGGGAAGAAATGACTTGGATGGGGGCATTAGGAGCTGATAGCCTTGATGACTATATACTCCACTAGATGGGGTTGAACAACAAAATTGTATGTGAATGGATATATTGGATTGTGTAAGTTATGGAATAGTAAATAAAAATGATTATAAAAAAAACCTAAATAAACCAAAAACTGGAATAAGGGTTCCTGGGAAATGTGTTGGGGAGCGTGGGGATGTAGGGGAACTGATATCAAGGAATTGAAGAAGAAAATGTTTTTGAAACTGATTGTGATAGCAATTGTACAACACGGCTTGATTTAATTGGGTTAACATGGAATGTTATATTTGTAGGAATGCACAATAAAATGATTTAATAAAAAGATTGCATTCTGTAATTTGCACAGTCTATTGGGTGGCATTCTTTGGAATGCATATAATTATGGATCTCTTCAGGTCAGCTGGCTAACTCTTTTCCAAAGTTTTGTACGTAGATGAATGAGTGCTTCCAGTGCTTCATCAGCTTGAACTGGATTTTCATCTTCCATGCAGCCTCATTCTTGCCTTGAGACCAGCCTGACCTTCATTGAACTATCACTGCTTCTTGGTTAAATGCTACTTCTAGAAATGGTGGAAAGTTGGTTGGTCCCTTTTGGTATAGTCTTTTATTCTTCTTTTGAAACTCTATGCATCCTTCAATATTTTGCCCATAAAATTTTTCAATTTTGCAACTTCAGGCTTGGAATTTTTCATTAGTTCTTTCAGTGAAAATTATTTTGAGCAAGTCCTTCCTTTTTGTGTTTTCTAGCTCTAGACCTCTGTACATTTCACCATATACTTCCTTTTCTCAAGTTGTTTTGAGAGTTTCTGTTTAGCTATTTTACTTCATCAGTTCTTCAATTTGTCTTCCCTGCTCTCAGACAAAGAATGAGTTTCAGCTTCTCTGCTGACATCCGCTTTCTTTTCTTTTTCTTTTTTAAAATCAATTTTTAACCACAACCATAACCCTGACCCTAACATCAAAAATTTTATTTTACAGTTTTCTTTATCGCTTTCTCAGGGGCTTGTACCACTCTTATCATAAGCCATAAATACACCCATCATCTGACACCCACTTTCATCTTTTTAAATTAAATATCATTTTTGAGGGCTCTTACAGTTCTTATAACAATCTATACATTAATGATACAAAGCATATGTATACATATGTTGTCATCATTATTTTCTAAATATATACTTTCTATTTGAACCCTTGGTATCAGCTCCTCTTTTTTCCCTCCCACCCCCCACTCCCACCTTCATCGCCCCTTGATAAATTATAAATTATTATTATTTTCATAACTTACACTGACTAATGTCTCTCTGGCCTCTGGTCTCGGTTGTCCGTCCCCTTGGGCGGTGTGTGGTTATGAGTACAACCTTGCAGTCAGTGCTCCCTTCCTCCCCTCCTTTCCCCACCTTCGCCATGCTCTCTGGGTATCACTACTCCCATTCCTATTCCTAGATGCCATGCATTGTGAGCTCTTATCTCATATTCGTACCTGTGTACATGCTCCCATCTATCCTACAGAAAAAGGTAAGACTGGGGTCTTGATATTGGGGGGTGAGGAAGCCTCAAGGAACCATAGAAATATTGTGTTTCGTTGGTATTGTCCTGCACCCTGGTGACACATCCCTTCCTTGTGCCTTTCTATGGGGATGTTTCATTGTCTATAGGTGGGTTTGCAGTCTCCTCTCCAACCCACCTCTTTCTCAACAATATATTTTGGTTGGTTGATTGCTTGCTTGTTTGGGATCTTCTGGTGCCTGTTACCCTATCCCATTCTGTAGACATCTCATGATCGCACAGGCTGGTATACTTCTTCCATGTGGAATTTTTGCTTCTCTTGAAAACTTCTATCATGCAATCTCCAGTTTTATTTTTTTCACCAACCTATTTTCCCATTACTCTCCCTTCCTCATTGTTGCTAACTTTTGCATTACAGGATTTCAGTCCTTATGCAATCAATTTCATTTTTGATGACTTCTGATTTTCCTAGATTCATACTTCATGCATCCTAACTTCCAATTAATATATGTTGCAAGTATTTTTTTCTCATGCTGTACCAATCTCCATCAGCAAATTAAGGCTTCTAAGACTGATCCTCAAAGTGTCTCTCAATATTTGTTACTAGACTCACTGTCATTTGAGAAAGCTGCTCTTCCTCCATCATATTTTGACTGCTTTCTGACCGGAATAGCATATCTTCTGTCTTTAACTCTGAGACTGCTCAGTTGTGGTTCATAAGATTTCCAGTGGCTAATTTCTCAGATATGGACAGGCGATACCTTCTTCATAGTCCGCTCTTATTCTGGGAGCTCTGGTGAAACTTGTTCATTTTTAGTGAGCCTGCTAGTAATTAAAATATCACTGATATAGTTTCCAGCATTGTAACTCACAAGCCACCACTGTCGAACAAGCAGGGTTCTTAGTGGTGTGGTGGCTGTTTAGTGCAAATCTACACTCGCATCACAATCACTTGGAGGACTCCTGAAGACACAAATGCCTGGGGCCCACCCTTTAGAGTTTCTTATTCAGTAGGTTGGGTGTGGCACCCAAACTTTTGCTCACCTAGAAATGTCTTATTATATCTAAAGCTACCTAGGACAATGAGAACATGAAAGGCTTAATAAATCCAGGTAATTCTGGCTGGCTGATAAGCTATGGGTAGTGAGAGAGGCAGAGGAGTCAAAGTTATGTGTAAGATATATAGGTGTATATATATGTTGTTTCAATTTAAATATATGCACAAGAATGTTAGTTTACCTATGGATTCGGTAGTTTTAGGAGTTAGATGTACCATCTTTAAAAATATACTAAAAACATATCAGTTTTTGATGTCTTGGATGTTGGCAGGAAAAAAAAATCTCCTTCAAAGGGATATTGCCTCAGAGATTTTTGCTCTCTAGAGGGTATCTTTCTAATTAATTTATGCCATACTTGAGACAGCACAAGTGCTCAGATAGAAGATAAACCTATGGCAAGTGATAAAAATATATCAATACTCAGTTTTTTTCCCCAAGAAACAATACTCAGCTTTAGAAAGAATCATAGAAAGGATAGAATCCAGTAGAGCTTAAGTAAAATTGGCTGACAATATAATTCTGGTAGAGTGAAAAGTAGTGAGAGAAAAAAATGGGAGTTATTGAAAAGAAAAAAAGACAAAAGTCAGTAGGTGACAGAGAAAGAGAAGGATGTGAAAATGGAAATGTATTAGATAATTTTGATTATTACGTCATTAAATGCATATGATAGGTGATTAATATGACTTTTCTAGCTGTAATCTCTTTCGTGATATAAGTGCTAACCTCTGTACCTGTGTTTATAATTCCATTTTGGAAGGATTCTTTGTTTAAGGATTATGGTAGGATGAGTTGAGTATCTGCCTTAGTAGAGTGCTTGAACCAAGTCACTATATTTAGTTTCCTTGATCTGCTGAAAGACAAAATCATTCCTCCATAATAAAAATTAAAACAAAATATGTTACTCAGTGTATAAAAGCCATCTTGAAAACACTGAATAACCTGAGATCATCAACAGAAGAGCATGCTATATACCTCCATTTGAAGTGGCAGAGGCTAAGAACAGAGGTACCAAAGGCTAAGACATGGGAACTATGAGATAGAACAAAGCAACTGTGCCAAACCTATGAGCCTATGAATTGCAGCAGTCTGCTTACTTCTTGGGGCCCACAAAGGCAAACTGGAAGGCCTCACATAGCTGAGAGGCTGAGCACCAGAGAAAGAGTGGCTGTGGAGAGATGCAGGCATGAAACAAGAACTATATCATTCATTATTCACTCATCCTGACTTATGTTAACCTGTTCACTTCCCTAGTAAACATCCACAATTATGTCAATGAGTTCTGTTTGGATTCAATAAAAGGTAATAGATTGCTATAACTGATAAACCACTAGGGTTCATATTTCTTTCTGTTTTTCATATTTCTTTACCTATTCTTCTCATGCCGCTTCACAATTTTGCCAGGTTCAATCATTTGTTGCAATGACCACTTCAGTCTCACAGACAATACACCTGGGAGAGCAGCATCATTAGGGAAGTTATAGGTTACCAAAGTCAGCCTCAGCCAACGACGATGACACAGTCAATGGCTTCCTCTAAGTCAGGTCTCTCTTCCATTTTCCACCTCTCAGCCATGTGGGAGGCAAGTCTCTCTCTGAATCTCAGCCTCCTATTCACAGAGTCAACCCGCCCCACCACCCTACCCCAAACTCACTGCTATGGAGTCAATGCTGACTTACAGTGACCCACTGTGTGTTTCTGAAACTATAATTGTTAATCATGGTAGATAGTCCAATCTTTCTCCTACAGAATTAATGGTCCTTATATACTGATGACCATGCAGATAACAACCAAATACTTAACCACTGCATCACCAAAGCTGTCTTTCTCTGGTTCTTAGTCTCTCAGCCATGTAGTTCCTTTGTCTTAATCTCCAAGGACCCAGAAAACCAACCTACCTGTCTCTCTGTCCCTCAGTCCCATAGACTTGAGCCAGATGAAAAGATTACCCATAGTTTCAGTGGCTCCCCCGAGCTTCTGTTCCATAGTCTGAAATACATCTAGACTTGCCAGTCTGCACTACTTATAACAGTGATTTTGAAAGTGCTCTTCCAAGGTTCTCAAGGTTTTTCTCTTTTGCTTCAAAGGTGGCTCAGCCTTATAGCCAGTGGGTGGTAATGAAAACTAACCTTTCCTTTCTATTCATTCCATTGCCCCAAGCAATCATTTAATGGGTGTGTTAATCTGGGTAGACTAGAAATGATAGAAAATCATTATGTATATGAAAGAGGTTTATGTACAAGAACAATTGAATATTGAGAAATATTGAACCCAGTCCAGATAAAGTCCCTAAGTCCAATTTAGCCCATATGTCCTTTAGCAATTTATTAAGTCTTCTTCAGACTCAAGAAATACATGTATTGATGCAGAACACATGAGGATCACAGACCAATGTGTTGTATGTAAGTCTTGTGGATCCAGTGGTGTTTTAAGCATCTCAGCATTGCCAGGGATCTCTACATGGCTTCCCTGGCTCCAGAGGTCTGTTTGCATCAGAGTAGGTCCATGTGGCTTCTCTAACTGCCAGGGTGTAGTACCATGCATCTTGTCAATAGAGTGTCTCTCAAGGAGTGAGCAGAGAGGGAAGTCTCTACTGCCTCAAAAGAGGAAAATTCAGGAATTCCCAGAATCCTTAAGGGAAGGCCATCACAAAGAGGTCTTATTGGTTATATCTTGATTGACAGGCCAGACTCCATCCCTTCACTCATAATTCTCAAATTGATACCACATTATGTAACTACCAAACTAAGCATTACAGAGTCTTGAATACAAGAGAAATTTTAACAGATTTCACTGTACAAGATGGCGACTCTAACAACCAACAAGAAAGTAGACTAGGGGAGGAAGAACGTTTGGTGTCAGAATGGCAAAGACAGATGGAGGGTAGAGGCACATTTGACTTCTATTTCCTGAGTAAGCCAGGGAGGTTACATATAGTCTCCTCCTTTAGACCATTTTCTTAAGATCTACCACCTCTTTCCTCCACTTTTCTATGTAATGAAAATTTTCCAAATTCGCAATCTAATTCTATTATTTTATATGCGTAAAATTAAGTTAGACTATATGTAGACTCATATTTTTATATATTCTTAAATTTCCACACTACTCATTGGTACTTCATGATATAGATAATATTTCTCACTTTGAATATTTGTATTTTCAATATACATTTTTAGTTATGGCAAACTACTTATCAAAAGTTTATCATCAGAAATAAAAAACTTCCTGAAGACATACTTATGCCATCTGATTCGTCTTACTAAATGTCTGTCCCCGTAAGGTCGAATGACATTTCCAAAATCCTGGGAAAGATTTCAACCTTGATAATTTAGCAACAATGTTGAATTTCCAGATTTATTAGTCACAATTCACTTTATTTTAACAAAATATATGTACTAATCCAATGAAAAGAGTTAAATTTTCATTTATGTTAACATTTTTATAAAAATATATTCTACTCAAATGCAAAGTGAACATTGCTGTAAATGGCAATGGAGATGGACGTATCTGATCTTCTCTAACATTCGTATGTCAAAAGATGGTGGTCAGATATCCCTTTACCCTCTTCATCCTTTTTGGACCCTATTCTGATACCAACCATTCAATTCTACTGCACTTCTATGCCGGGTTCAAAACATCATAGCAATAGCCACACAGAAATCACAAATAATCCTCATAATTAAATGGGGCTTTATTAGGGAAATTAGTAGGTCACCAGAAGTTAGGATGAGCAAGCAGTAAAGATACAATCATAAGTCCATATCAATGCCTCTCCACAGCCAACTGCCACATCTCTGTCCTATCCTCAGTCTCTCAGCCATGGTCTGGGCTAGTAATCCAACCCACCCTTGGCACACAACCCCATACTCTGCAGATGAGGTGAAGGCACCCCAGAATGCACTGATTCTAGAGGTTATGGTTCCTGGCAACCACTGCTACTCTAGGCAGAGGTCTTGACTGTGCTCTTCCAAATGGCCATATGATTTCTCTCTGTGTCTTCAGTGACAAGGGTCACAGGGCTTTGACCAGGGTCTGTTTTCTCTTTTAGATGACTACTCTCCCAAGGAGAAGGAAAGCTGATCTCTGAGGTTGTAGTATAGCTAGTAAAGTAGAAAGATGCTACCAAGAAGATAGAGGGCAAGGGGCTTGGTTCATCCCCTCTAGCGAAGTAGTCTCAGGATGTCCCCAAGAAAAAGAGGGTGACTTGGTTAATACCCTCTTCTAAAAATGTGCTGCCATGGAGTCAATACTGATGCATAGTAACCCCTGTGGGTTTTTTAGACAGGAGTAGAAAGTCTCGTCTCTCGTCCTTGCAGAGATGCCAGTGGCTTAAACTGCAGACCATGCCAATCACAGCCACTGCGTGATCACTGCACCACCAGAGCTCCTCCCGCTATTAAAGTCTTACCCTAATCCTACACTAATCCTTCCATTAGTGTAGTAAAGAATGTCTTCCTAAATGGGCTTATAGAGTACACGTTTAGAGTCCAGAATTATAATATATCAATAAGGACTTATGGTTATGAGGACCATATTAATTGGCTACATATCAATTATTATATACAATTAACTCTAATTAAGTCCCATATGGATCAAAAGATAAATCCAGCAATTAAATGATAAGATTTGAATATGACACAGCCACCAGTATGGTTGGCAAAGCAACATGTGCAATCATGCTCATTGGCAATTCAAATGAATCACAACTAAACAAAGTATAGTTCTTCTGCAAGGTTGAATTATTATGGAAGGAGTATTACTAATTAAATATGGCATATCATAACTCTAGGTTCCCTAGCAAAAAAAGGTTAGTGGAGAAAAGAAATGGTGATGGAGAAATGAAGGGTAAAGTAAAGGCAAAACACTTCAATTCTAGTTTTCCGTTTCTCTTCTATGTCCTTCCCCCCCTTTATATCTGGCATTCCTATCTAGTGAGGGAATAAAAGTATTTATGTCTAAAAATGAACTGTTGTACTGTGGGTAGCAATGACCTACCCGTAAATCACTGAGTTGGCTGGCAGGAGACATAAAGTAGTTTTCAGGTAGGTCACATTAAAATTTAATCATCATAATGTGAAAAAGGAAGTCATAGGATATTTTAAGCAAATTTTAAGATATTAGCCTGTATCAATAACTACCACAGTGATTTGTTGCTCGCAGGCTACATGGTGCAAACTGGGAAACACATTTATTTATCTATTAGTTATTATTGTAAAATAAACTAAAACAATTGGTTTGAGGATTCTTAAGGGTAAATATTATTGAAAGTACAATCATTTTGCTTTGGTTCTTATCATGACAACTTCCATGGAGATGGACTTGATTGGATGACACTAAGTTTTGAGAGATATTATTATGTAAATATTATATTAAAACATAATTCTCCATGCATCTCTCAGTTATCTCTGTAGTTTGACTTTGGTTCAGTCTTATGTTTCTCCTTTTAGGATCCTTTCTTTTAAGACATATAAGAGTTCAAGCTGAAATAGCTTCACATTAACAGACATGCACACACTTATATTTTTGTACTTTTAACATATTTTTTGACCAGAGGCATTAGAATGTTTAAAATGTTGTAGTGAATGTTCACATAAACCCAGGTAGGAAGTTTTGAGTAAAAAAATTTGACCATATAAATATTCAATACTTAATGTCTGTTTCTTGTAGGATATTTTCTAGGTTATAGGCCACTTGATATTTTTATTTCTCTTTAGAATAATCCTTATTTATTTCATAAATATTGTTGTTTAGTAAAATGAAATAAATATTTTGTGAATGAAGTGGTATAATTATAAAATAAAAGTTTGAGAAGCAGGTTAGAGAAGTAACATCATAAAATAATTAAGTGTTATGAACCCACAGGGATTTAAATGTATTTAATGGATTCCAAACTAGGAAAATGGGGTGAATGCTGTTACCTTACAAGTATGCTCTATTGGCATTATTTCTCGTTTCATCATGTTAAACTAGTGTGTTAAACTAAGTTAGAGTAAATGGACTTCTTTTTCGTTTTTCAAAAGGAAATAAGCAAAGACTCATTTTAAATCTAGCTCCCTAGAAAACACTCGCCATTTTGTTAGGGCCTGTTGTTTTAATGTAATATAATGACAGCTTAGCATTGACACACACTGCTGGCCTTATGTTCCTGCATCTGCCATGTGGAGGGAACACTTTTCCTTTAAAGGATCATCCACCATGCTAATTGTTTTCACTTTCATTTCATCAGATGAACAACTTGTCTTTCAGGACATGCATATTAAATCATTCGACTAAAGCAATTACCTTCTTTACAACTGGACTAAAATATTTTGAGGTAGCTTTTCATCTGTGTAACTGAACCAAACCAAAGCAATATTCACTGCTATTGAGTCAGTTCTGAATTATAATCATAGTAACCTCTAGTAAATCTAAGCCAGAGTGACTTCACATAATGCCAAAGAAAGGGGCTGCAATGGAAAACATCATCAGTTGATTCTTATAACTACATCATGCCAACCTGACTGTTTAGAAGTAAAATTATTTGTTTTCTTTGCATACCATATAGAAACCACCATCAGAATATATCTGTAGTGTTTTAATAAGAAAATTTATATTTTATTCTCCTGAGAACAGTGCAAGTAGATTATTTATAAGCTGTTTTCATTTTGATTTCTCTTTTGACTAAGGCTATTTTAAATATATTGCTTCTTTTTCAAGCATTTTAAAATGTTCTCATTATCTTGTTACTGATGTATATTTTAATATATATAAATTATTATATATTGGATGTTCAGAAACTGTTATAAATAATATTATTATGATTTCAGTCCTTTGAAATAGATTTTTGTAAAGAATATGATTATTCTGGAAATAAGCCATGAATTTGTTTAAATTAGTGTAATTAATGCTTTCTATTCATCAATTAGGTACTATTGATTAATTATGTTGTACCAACATTGTAAATATCTGTGATTGGTTGCTATGCTATGCTATATCTTTCATTGTAATTTGTAATTTAAAATCCTTTTAACATCATTTATTCCCTCCATTCTTAATTCTTTTTGATTTTCATTTAATCTCTTTTATTTTAAATTAATCAAAATGTTACTTTTGTTTGTGTATATTAACCAAATTTGTTCCCCCCCCCTATTTTTTTCTTTATCTTTTCTTCTTACAGTTTTTTTCCCTTTTCTATGTCAGGTACTTTAATTTAAAACATTTATTTTACTGTTAGGTAGGCAGTTGACAAGTTCTTGCTAGTCTCTCTATGACTATATATATATTTCATGTTCATTATTTGAAGAATATTTTCACTTGGTATCAGTTCTTTCCATACCTTAAATATGTCAGTCATATGTCTATACTAATTTCTGCTGAAAAAAGTAATTGTCATTTTTAAAGTAAATCTATCTTTTCTCCTCTGTCTTCTTTCCTTTTATTTCTTTGGTTTTCATAAATTTTAATATGAACTTTTTAGGCATGGAGTTCTTTGCATTTCTGCTGCTTTAGTTTGTACAGTTTATCTTCTTTGGTTAATTGTTCTGTTTGATATTTTCTTGGCCAATATTTTTATAGGTATTTCTATTTTTATTTCTTCAGT
This sequence comes from Nesogale talazaci, assembly GCA_004026705.1. Taxonomy (NCBI): domain Eukaryota; kingdom Metazoa; phylum Chordata; class Mammalia; order Afrosoricida; family Tenrecidae; genus Nesogale; species Nesogale talazaci. The sequence goes on from PVJH01021080.1 coordinate 36,142, forward strand.
CCTGTCATTTTGCAGAAATTCTATTTTATTATGATATGTTTACCTTGTCAATATTTCTTATTTTTCTACATTTATAGTTATTTAGCTGATTCTTCAATTTGATTATCTATTGGCTTATATTCTATTACATTGAATTCACTTGTGTATAATTTGGCTGTTCCACCAATTTATCAAATCCATGATTTCAGTTGTTCTGCACTTAATTTTCATGAACTTTTGTATCCATTTGCATAGAAGTTTGCTGGTAAAAATCTTTTCTCTTTTCATTCATTTCATTATTGATCAGTTCATTTGAAATCTATTTTTGCATGTACAATTAAATGGGTTTGTAAGAGGCATGATTTTATCAATATCCTACTTTTTTGTTCATCTATTTGCATCTGCAGATATATTTATCTGAAAAATATTATGGAATATATGAAAAATGATAAGCTCTTCAACACACACAAGTGCAGGAGTTCAAACTCACTTCATTCAGTTTCCTGCTCACTAAGCTCCTGTCACCTGAAAGTTGCTTATCCTGGCTCCCCTCTGAACATCAGATAGCTATTGGGCAAAATGACTAATACACGATCATTTTGCCATCTAAAAGAAATGTTCCAGGAGAGCATAATTACCAACTGTTAATATTTCTGAAAGAAATAAACACACCATATACATTTTAATGGAAATATATGTAGGCAATATTTTATGGATGAAAAGACTACCTGTGTTGCGCACCCCCCCCCAAAAAAAAAGAGTTCAACTGAATGTCATTAATCTTCAAGATACACCTTAACTGGCAGTTTAAAGAAATTGTAGAAAACAGGGTAATATTTGTATCATTCAACAGAAATCCATTTTATGAAAAATTTATAAGAAAAGTATCCTGGTTCTTTTGCTAAATAAAACAAACATTTTTGTAAGGGGAAATGAGATAGACTCTATATATTAGTATAAGTTTAAAATGTATTTATAAATTAACCACATTCTCTAAACAAAATATTGATTCAAAGACTGATGTTTTTGGATACTATCAAACAAATAAGTTTAAATAATTTCATAAGAAATCTATGGGAAAGTGAATACTGACAAGCTATTGATCTTTTTATGAATTAATAAGTAATTTTAGACATAATGCTGAGATGTATTCAAATATATTGTTGTGACTTTATCTTTTTATTTATATATCATATTATATATATGCAATAGATCAAATGTTTTATATATATATGTTTTCTCTTCTTTTTTCACAAACCATTTTATTGGTAACTAACAGATATCATAGCATGCCATAGTTCACACACATTCAGCAGCATGGTACACTTGCTATAATAATCACTTTCAAAGCATTCTCTTCCTTCTTGAACTCCTTGACACAAGTTCCTTTTACCTCCAGGGCCCTTTTCCCCGCCCCATCCACAATACCTTCTAGGAACAATTATTCATGTTGTTGTTTCAACAGGTTGTTTAACTAATCCTGGGTTTCACATAAGGAAAAATCGAAAAGCATATAACAGAAATTTAATATGGCTACTCCCAAATATCAAAATATATTTGTGATAAACCCCATTATAAAAATAAACAAACAAAACAAAAAGCACAGAAAATTTTGCAAACCAAGTCAGAATAAGGCCAAGTTACATCAGAGCAGGGCATCTACTGGCAGGGTTTTGAGCATTCAAGTCAAAGTTATCTCAAATGATATATTTGAACACTCTTCGAAATTAATTGTATTAAAAGAAATTGGTAGAAACATAAATCTGATTAAAAGCTTTTAATTGTTGAAGCTGGGTCATGGGTGTATGTGATGTTATTATTTTATTTTTTCAGGTCCATATAAATATTTGGAGAGATAAAGTAAATCTGACATTTATTATTTTAATGGCAGTAAACTAAAGAGGGGATATTTATCAAATAATTTGAACAGTCTAATTCTTTACAAAATTATAGAGCACTTGTGAATAAGATCTCAGATCTGAGAAAATGGAATTTGTCATTACCAACATGGTTTTCACAAAATAGTACTTTGCATTGTCTTGAGACATCAAGTTCCCTCAGCCTGGACAATTGTTAATCCGAGGGAAGGAGAACTACTTAGGCTACACTACCCACCCACAAATACTCTAGAGGGATCAATCACACCCAATTAAAACTCGAAGACTTATGAATCTTTAATAGATTTATCCTCAGATAATTCAGCTGTTAAGTCCTCTTCAGGTTCATGCTGCGGATACTTACTCAAGCTAAAAATTGATCATTTCCATGACATCACTTTCTAAGAAGTTGCATCATTTTTGTTTGAAATAAGCACAAAGGGTGTTTTCAATTTGCACTCAAATTAAATTTCTCCTGTATTTATTTGAAAATTTCAAGCTGTACTGTGCTCATGGGGGCCCATGTTTGCATCACATAGTGTAGTTTTCAGGTTAACGATGTTAAATGAATACCTGAGTCATTTTTACCATTTCTGTTTTATCATTTATCCAAGACCTCTCTGTCACCCTCTTTCAAAAGCAACAAAGGCACTTAAACTTTGTGCCTTCATTGTCATAATAGTCAAGATGGTGAATTTAGTATCAGACCATATGGTTTGAAATTTGCAGTTTTCAGAAGAGCAGCATCAGTAACTCATCCATGCTGTTTCTTTATTCATCTCTATAATTGTAGCAGAATTCTTTCTTGAATATTTGCTTTCCTAAATGAATACTCTGTATCAGCCATTCTCAACCTGTGGGTCACGACCCCTTTGGGGGTCAAACGACCCTTTCACAAGGGTTGCCCAATTCACAACAGTCACAAGAGTAGAGGTATGAAGTAGCAACAAAAATAATTTTATGGTTGGTGCTCACCACAATATGAGGAATTGTATTAAAGGGTCCCAGCCTTTGGAAGGTTGAAAACTACTGCTCTGTAGGAAGTATTTAAAGAGTTCTTAGTGCAAAGGGTGGGAAGGATGGAGAGACTATGTCTCATGTATTTTAGGCGTGTTATCAGGAGAGACCAGTCATTAGAAGGTCAGTAAAATATAGAAAGATCCCAAGAAAAATGGCTGACACAGTCTTTGCAACAATGGGCACTGTTATAAAAGCAATTCTGAGAATGTGACAGTTTGGGGTAGTGGTACATTGTGATACATATCAGGTCCTCTGAGTCACCGCTGACAAGAGCACCTAATAGCAAGAGTGTACTTGCTATTCAGTATCTTCCAGCTGTGATTTATCATAAAGTGGAAGTTTATGTGTTACTGTGACACAGGAAACGACGCCACCAGTATTTCAAATGCCAGCAGGGTCACCCATGATGGATTGGTTTCAATGCAGCTAGAGAAAAAGACAGATTTGGAAGAATGTCCATGAAGACGACTTCTGAAAATTAGCCAGAGAAAACTTCAGGAATTGAGTCTGTTAGGTGGAAAGCACTCAAAACACACAGTGACCAAGGCAAAGATTTTGAGCCGACCACCGATTGCATATATGACATAGGATCGGACAACTAACAAAAGAGGTAGAAGTAGGAATATTTTCTTCAATGACTCACACACATAATTAGTGAAAACTAAACTGGAAGGGTGATATATATATATATATATATATATATATATATATATATATATATAACCATTTCCAAGACAAGCCAGTTCCATACTTATTGTGACCATTTCCATGCCTGGGTCTATATGTGTGTTTGCGTGGTATCCAGTGGAAAGAATGCTATATGGTGATCGCTTGACTTTGAAATATTTTCAGAGGATAGAACAGAGAGAAAGAAGTGCCTAATTAGAATGATTGGGGCATCTGTCCTCATTTTCATTTATTTTTAGATTTGGTGAACAGGTAACAGTGATATTTGGCAGTGTTGATATGAACAGCCAAGGAGGTCTTTTTATAACACTTGGCAAAAGTCCAGCGAGTGCCTTCAACATCATTGAAGTTTTCTCTGCACTACCAATTTTACCCACAAATATCCATTTAGAAAGTGTTTTCCTCCTAACTTTTTTTTCTTTCAAGCTATGGCCTATATTCTTGAAATATAATCACGCTTAAGTAATGTGTATAAATAAGTCATTAATATACAAAAACATAATGCATAATTAATAGGTGTGATTAAAATAAGGAACAAACAGATCACATATTTGGATATAAGCTTGTTAAACCACTTAGGCACTATAATAAGTGTTTGAGTTTGTCAACACAGAGAGTTGCAAACCCACTTATCAATGCCACCAATTAGATACAATACAAAGAAGAAAGTATTTCTCAATCTGATACCACAAGTATAATGAATTATTTGCTTTGTAGATGCCATTTAATTCTAATGTTTATAAAATAGACTGTTTTAATCAAAGAAAACATTACCACATATACTCGAGTATAAGCCCAGATTTTTAGCACATTTTTATTGCAGTTTTTGTGGTCAGCAGATATTTGA
>PVJH01021081.1:0-39393 GCA_004026705.1 Nesogale talazaci
AAACCAATGCAAAGACATTCATATGTTAAACAAAGAGCTTTTATCAAGAAGTAATTACATATCAATAAACCAGGCCAGCCCAGTTCTGATCGAGTCTATAAATTCAATACTAATCCATACTAATACTGATCACAGGCCAGCGAGGGCATATTTTTGTGGATCCAAGGTCAGTGGAAACATGGCACGGCTCTGAAAGCCCTCCGAGTCAGTGGCAGAGTGGCAGCCAGCAAGCAGGAAGGGGATAAGAGAGAGAGAAAGATGGAACCAGGGTCCTTTTCATAAGAAGGTCTCATTCCCAGGAGGCATCATCAGTTTATGACCCGATTTACAGGTCTAATTTCACCCCGACACTTTTATTTATCTTCAAGTTGGCATAAAATTCTCTAACTACTACACTCAACATGCAAGTATAATAAGTACAGTGAAAGAATAAGCCCAAAGATCCATGTTGTGCTTGAGTGAAGGCCTCTGGGTCTTGGTACAGTTTCAAGGTTTGGAGTTTCCACATGAGCACAATTAAGTGTTCTGCAAGTACGTCTAATGATTTTTTGCCTGTTTGGCTGGTTGGTTGGTTTGTAGTCAATAAGTTACATTTCCGCATTTTATGATCTGCTAAATGTTTTAGTGTGGGTGTTTTTTCACCTTTTAATAACTGATCACTACAGAGGAAATTGATGTTTTTATATCCACCAACGTAGTCAACAGGATCATTCTGAAACTGAATTTAGGAGAAAGAAAATTAAAGACATTATAAATGTACATTGCATCTTGAAGTGTCTTCAATTACATATATGTATACATATTTATATTAATATAATATATTTGTGTTAACTATAAATATATTATAAATTATATCTTTATTATTAAATAAATTATAAATATAACATATTTGTATTAATAAAACACTTCAAATGACTCATGTTTTTAAATATTTCATGACCCAGTGGCAATAACTTTCAGTCCTATCCCTTCACAGTCTCACTTTAATGGCGCAGAGTCCTCATAAGAGTATCTTCTTATGTCCTCCAACATCACTATGAAAAGGTCTTATTTGTTACTGATTAATTAGGATTCAATCTCTTCTTTTTGGCATTGGGTTTTCCCTCCTGTTAAGTTTATATGGATAGGGTAGGTCAGTGCAGGCAGGCACCAACTAGTGAGATTCTGGATCAGAACTCAGGAGCATTGCAACAGTGATAAACCCAAATTCTGGTAACTGTGAATTTGTGTCCAAAGTGCCACCAACCACGATGTGAAGTGCCACAAAAAGGAGAGGAATTTAGGTCGGAGTTTTGGCAGTCTCCATGTAGTAATAGCTCTGATATTGGCCAGCCAGGGTTTAAATAAAGCTGAGAAATTGCTCTGCCTTTCCTTATCTTCCTCTACAAGCATAACAGAAAGGGTCAGGTCCTCTGAAGGGAAGTAGGGAAGGTTTTGAAAGATAAAGTAAAATCCTTTGGAGAAGGAGAGTTTAATTGCCAGCTATCTACACCAAGTGCTTGTGGGTGGACTCCAACACATGGAATTGAACTTAATTGTGCCCTACGTTGTGTCAGAGCTGTGTGTCAGGGAGTTTCAGTGGTGTCTCCGGATGGGCTTGAGCTGCCAACCACTCTGATAGCATCAAAGCACGTTTACCTTTGAACCACGTAAGAACTCTGACAACTATCTGAAGTCCAACCAGTCCAACCATTTCTGTCCAGTCAGAAAAGAACCCGGGTGATGGCAGACAATATGCGGACAGCCAGAAAGTGTGACTGTGGGAGTAAATAGGTTTCAGCTGGAGTAGAGCTTCTCATTTACCCCCAATTCCATCATAGTGGACAGTGAGCTGCCAATAATCTCAGACTGTTGTTCTCTTCCTTGAGCTGTTCACGGCATCATCCTTAGACAAATGGTCATGCAATTGCAATTTGGGGAAAGCCAAGAGATATCTAGACTTGATGGTATAAAGTTCAACTGTAGGAGAATCTGGGTCTTTCCTGCCTAGAGCGCTAACCCTCTTTGGAGCATGACAGGAAGTTTGAGTTATTGTCTACAACTGTTCAAAATTTACCCCAGCAAAGTCATAGTCAATTCCCTTGTCCTGAATTTTCTGCCATATCTTATAATCTCCAAGGATTAGGCAATGAGTGTCAAAAAGAAAAATAACTAAGATGGAATTAGAGAGAAAATATTTGTAAACTCATTGACATGCTTTGTAAATTATCAGGATGATTACCTTTCTGGGTATTTAGAAAAAGAAATTATCTTGAAATATAACACTTGTTTCTCTCTTTGTCCTATTGAATCCAGTCAACAGGATTTCACACTGGGAAGGAACCCAGAATGTTTGAAATTCTGTAAAGGAAAAAAAAAGTATATTTTTAGAATTATGGTAACAGCTGCTGAGAAATGTATTTCTATTTTGTAGATAGTCAGAGCTGCCTAGCAGAAATGTGTAGAGGGAAAGATAACAGAGATAAGGCAAGTGTAAAGAATAATAGCAAAGAGAACACTATCTTTGGTTGTTGTTGAAAGAAAAATTGAGTACTAAAGATGGCATTTTGTCAAAATAAAACTATCAATCGTATATCTAAGAACTAAAGTAAATAGTTACTCCTTCTCTTCCACTATGTCTCTTTACAACCTTTATCCTCTCAGTGTTTTACCTATTTTTAATGTTATTGTGAAAGAAACTTAAGGACTATTGATGTAATAGCCTAGTTCTTGTTTAAAATTATCTTCTAATATGATGCCACCTGTCACATACATAATATAGCATCCAATCCTCCATTATAATTGTAATTAATTTTTAAAAATAAGACCTTGATTTGATTTAACAAGTGAATTATTTTATAAAGGACTAAAAGAATTAATTAGTTTAGTTTTGTATGATGGAATTGTTTTTCCAATAATATATTGCTGTGGTGATTAATAACAAGTTAAAAATGAATATTTAGGAAGTTCATCATTTAAGAGTTCCAAGCAATCTAAGAAGTACCCTTACCTCTTGTCCTTGAGTCTAGAATGACACCTCTAAATAGTCATTAATATGGTTTTCCTACATTCTCTTGATTTTTTGGATGATTTTTTCCTATAGCCTACACACCCACAAAAGTCAGCTTACCATATTTCTCTCTTTCGTGTCCTAGAAGATGGAATTCATCAGCAACTCTTGCTTCTCCTCCCTTTCCCTGACAGTTCAAATTCATGTGCTTATGTGTGATTTCTTGCTCCCTTGCTATACCCCTCTGGGCAGCTGGCTGTTTCTCTTTCTCCCTCTCCCTACTTGTGAAACATCAGGGAGATTCTGGGACAGGACTGTTCCTCAGAGGATTCAAAGTGGTTTGAAATCTGTCCAACACAGAACCCCTTCCTTCCCTGATGAATACAACCCATCCTAGATTTTAATATGCCATTCTTCTTCCTGGTTGGCAAGTAATTTCTTTTTTTTCTGTTTTTTTTTTTTTTTTTTTTTTTTAGGCATCACTGCCCTCAGGTGGTGGGAGAAGGTGGCCCAGCCCCACTGCTGGAATTGAACCTCCGTCCCAGTGGGACGCAGTCCCGCGCACAACCACTATGCCACCGGGGCTCAGCCCGGCAAGTAATTTCTTTTTCTCTCTCTTTTTAAAAAAAATTTTCCCTAACCCTAACCTCTCTCTCTGTCACTTTTTTAGAATTTTTAATCAATCACAAAAATAGCCCTAGTAACTATTTAAGTATACTGTGTTCAATCTGGTATCCTGGATTTATTATTTTCAGGATCTCTCTGCTTCTTTAGAACAGACACTATGTCTTATTCTTCCTTACAAGCTTAGTATCCATTGCAAGCAATGACTCAGAAAAAGATGTTTGAATGCATTTTGTGGCCAATTGTATTATATTTTCATTTCAACCTTGAGATTATTATAATTTTATGTAGTTAGCTTGCTGTATGAATGCAAGGACTACAAGTATAACTTATGAATTTCTAAAGTACACATAGTCACGAGATGATCAGTTGATATATAAAATATTTGGCTGATCATTAAAATGCTAAAATAGCTGTCTTATATTGAGAATAAATTTAGCATATATACCAGACAGTTTCACATTCTGTATACATTTACCTCATTTAACCTTCACAAGAAAAATGTAAGGCAGATATGCTTATTATCTACATTTTAGAAAAATCCAGGTGCAAACAAGAATAAATAACTAATCCCACTTACCTGAAATATTAGAAAGTAGTAATAAGTCTACATTAAAAATATTTTGTAGAGTCATACTTTATAGGTGAAATGCAAAGAAAAGGTTACTAAAAAAATATATGTCATGGTAAAACTTGAAAGCTGAACTGTTTTCAAGAAATAAGAACTGAATTGAAAAGAATACAATGGAAAATAACCAAAATTCTTTCCTCCTAGAATCAGCACTCTTTGCAGAGTAATTTGAGTAACTTTCCATTTAACTTGAATCTGAATAGTTCTTGTGATTTGCTGTGGCCAATCAAATATGGAAGAAATGATGTATCAATTCTGAACTCGGTTTCAAAGGACTGTCCACAAGTATACTCTTGTCCTTGGAATTTCCATATGATTAAGTCCCAGCTAACCTGAAAGTATTAAAAGAGATGCAATCATGTAACCCAACAATCAGTAGTCAAATCCTAGAAGAACAGCCACTGAGGTCTGCCAGCAAATCATCTGAGCAAATTCAATCAAGTTCAAATGAGCCTGACCCATATTAACACAGCTATAAAAGGTCTGATTTTGCAAGAGGAGGAGAGAATCTAGTTACACATGACCCCAATGCTGACTTCTAAATTCCTATGAGACAGACCTGCCTCCAACCTCCAATCTTCTTTACCAATTTTAGCTACATTCATTCTTCTCATGGCACTTTGTCTCTGTACTGGGCTCAGCAAATTGTTGTAATAGATGCAGAGAACTCATATATCAAATTTAATCATATCTAACTCAAGATTATGGAGCATATTTAGTAAAGTTGCAACTTCAGAAATGGTCATGACACAATTCTTCCTGTTAGGAATACCTCTTCTCAGTCATGCTCACGTGCACACGTCCCTCTGCTTCTTGAGTGTGCAGTCCTGCAGAACCTTAGCCTCAGCACTTTTTAAGCAAGTGGTACAAAATCCTTTAGAACTTCCAAACATTCCTATGGGCATGGTCGTCCACCATAAGGTTCACTCAGCCTGAAGGCACTCTATTCCACAAATGAGGCTCCCACCTCAAGGCACACAACTTTCTTTTTTTTCAAGAGCCAAACAGCCCACTTCTCTGCTCTTTCTTCTGTTGTTGGTTCTGTTGCCACCCTGTCTGCATCAATTTCCTGGCTAGAAGTAAAGCCACTTTCTCTATTGACACACTGTCTTCTGGATTGAAGTAATTCAGGAATCTCAGGGTCCAAACGACAGGCTTCAATCCTTGCTCTTCTCTCCTGATGATCATGAGATCCCCTCTTTCTGCTTTCGGTAAAACTCACTCTAAATCCAGTAAGATGGTAAACCTCACCATGCCCCAACTTGGAGTCCTATATACCCTATCCTCAGGGTCCAGCTAGTCATTGGAGAGAGTTACCAAGACAATTACAAGAAGAGCCATAGTTCACTCTTCCACACCAGCTAATCATCACATAGATTTCTAAGTACTGATATAGGTTTTTGAAGCATCCATGTTGGCTTGATTGGTTTGCAGTAATATATAACTGGCCAAGTATTAAGAATTTGATGAGAAGACTCATCGCCTATGAGGGAGACTCAAGTTTGATTCCAGGTCAATGTACCACACATGCAGCAACCACATTTCTGTCAGCAGAGGCTCAGACATTGCTATGATGCTAGACAGATTTCAGTGAAACTTCTAATGAAGACCTTGGAAAAGGACATAGGAATCTATTTCTACTTATCAGTCAATTGAAACTCATTGGAACAATCCACAACTAATCATAAGAATTTCAAAGAACCAAACCTTACTGTACAGAGTTACAATGAATCATCAGTCATTGATTCACCAACAGCTAACAACAATAACAAATACTTAGATAATCATAGTGTTTTAAAATAAAAATTTGGTTGCTATTTTACTAGGCTGCATTGACTTAAACTTACCTCTTTCTTCACTGTGTCAGGCAGGGTTCTCTTATAGAAATAAAACCAGGACACTAATAATTCTTTTTATATCTTTATATATAGAGAGAAAGGTATATAAGATAAGAAAGAAACAGTTAACTATCTATAAAGCAGTACAGATTGCTCAGCGCAACTCACTTGCATGAGACAGCTAGAAGACTGGCAGTCCTTCAAGTCTTGAGGGCCTCTGAGTAGTCCTCTGTAGAGCAATTCAGGCTATCCGGTCACAAGCAGCAAACAGCAGAGCAGCTCACCAACAGTCAGCCAGATGACAGAGTCCAACAGTCCCCAGCTCAAGAGATGTATATCCCAGGAGCGTGGTGAAGTAGGGCTTGAAGGAAACTCAATTCACAGCAACACAGTCCATGATTAGGTGTCCCATGGGTAGTGTTGCTCAGAAGTCGAAGCACAGGACGAACAAGGCAGTTCTCTGGTCTGAAGATCTGGAAGCAAGAGAGAGGGCAGGACTCACCAAGCCCTTCCTGTCTCTGCCCTTCAATTCATCCCGTGTGCTGATTGGCCGTGCCATCATAACAGACCCACCAATCTTCTGTGGCCATGTTGGCATAACAAACCTATCCATCACATTCACCATTAAAACTTACCTTAAATACATCAATATTAAAGTAAAGTTTCACTATATGGCAAATTTCAGCTTTGCGCTCTATAGTGGTGGCATTGCCCATACTGATTTGTCATGCAATGTTATTTTCAAAGCTCAAAATTAATTGCAAACGTGAAACAAATCACAGTGTTAAGACATACTTTAAAACATATTACTGTCTCAAAATGGATAATATGCATCTTGGAAATGTATTGATTGATCAAACCAAAAGTGTGTAAAAATAATTGGGAAAACAAAGGAGTAAGTTAATTAACAAGAAAGCTAAATTAATATAAAGAGTGTTTAGTGATCAAAAACAGTGACAAATCATATTTATAATAAAACTATATAATCTTAGATAAAGCCAGATTGAAATCTCAAACCTGGGAGCATAACTATGTCACAGAAGCTTGAAGTTTATAGAACATCAAATCCTGGCCCTTCAGCAAAATTAAACCAAAATGTTTGCTGTTCACATTAAAACCAATGAAATGGTGGAGTGGGGAAGGAAGTATGTATATCTCTACTCCTTCCATTGTTTCTCCAGTCTGGCTTTTCTGCAAAAAATATGTAGGTATGGACACATTTCAAAAACAGTCTACCATGCAGAAATATCAACAGCAATTAAGCAAATAACAATGCATCAATTATAGACACACTGTAATGTTTTTATAAGCCTACTGCTAATACTATTTTAAGAAAAGAGAAGATTTGAATTTTTATATTTGGGATAAGTAATTCAAGATATTTAAAGTTCCTTGATGATCAAAGAAAATACTTCAAATATTTTATGCATGATAAATATTGAGATAGCCAAATGCTCATTTTAATATATGTATATGAAATATGCAGCAGACTCATTGACAACATGCCATATACAGATAAAACTACCTTGCTTTCTGAACTCTGAGAACTGATGAATAATAAAACACCTTTAGTATGGATTGCAGATATATGTAGGAAAAACTGAAATCATCACTACCTGACCAGAAAGCAAAGAAAATATTGAAATTAAGGATTTCATATTACTTAGATCCATAATTAATAACCACAGAAGCATTAACCAAGACAAGTGACATATTGTAGTAGGAAAAGTGTGTATCAAGGAAATTGGAAGTCATCAAAAATGAAATGAACAATAAGAAAAAATGGTATTTGAGGCATTAGTGAGATGAAATGGATTGGTATTATTTACTTTAATTATGCAGTGGTATCATTTACTATGAATTCAAGAATAGTGGTGTCATGCTCTTCCTCCAAAGAGGATCTTAAGGGTTGAGCCCCAGTGGCGTAGTGGTTTTGCATGGGACTGTGGCCCACTGGGATGGAGGTTCAGTTTCAGCAGCGGCTCCACAGGAGCAAATGATGAGCCTCCTACTCCCACCACCAGAGGGCAGTGATGCCCAAAAAACAAAAAAAAACAACAAAGAGGATCTTAAGATCTATTTTAAATCACAACGGATGTTTGTGATAAGATAATATCGACATGCATAAGAAGACAACCAATTAATACAACTATTATTCATGATGTCTTTTTCTAGAAGCTGTCTCTTCTGAGAATACATCCAAAGTATGGGAGACTAAATCTTTCCATCCTTCCTTGCAAAGAACATTCTATTTGGACCTCTTGCAACATATATTTATTTCTTCTTCCAGGACTCCACAACCTTGTCAATATTTTTCACATACATCATACTTTGAATGTATTCCAATTTCTTCAGTCAGATTTTCACATGCCAATAAAGTGATTAAAGACAGCATGGGATGAGTTAGGCATACCTTACTCTTCAAAATGATGTCCTTGTGCTTCCATACCTTAAAATGGTCTTGTGCAGTAGATATTGCTAAAGCACTATGCAATTTGATTTCTTGACTGCTGCTACCATGAGCATAGACTGTGGGTACAAGAAAATAAAGTCCTTGACAACTGCAATCTTTTCTCAATTTATCAGTGTGCTGTCTATTGACCCAGTTGTGGTGGTCTTGGCTTTTTTTTTTTCCATTGAGTTGTGATCCATACTGATGGCTGCAGTTCTGGATCTTCATCAACAACTAATTTGCATCCTCAACACTTTCAACAAGCAAGATTATGTCATCTAATTATTTCAGGTTGTTAAGAAACTTTCCTCATATCCCAGTGCCTCATGCTTCATTATATAGCCCAGCTTCTCTGATTATTTGCTCAGAAACAGATTGAATAAGTATGGTAAAAAGATACAACTCAGGGCTGAGCCCCGGTGGCATAGTGGTTGTGCGTGGGATTGCGGCCCACTGGGATGGAGGTTCGATTCCAGCTCCACGGAGCAAAGGCTGGGCCTCCTACTCCCACGACCTTAGAGCAGTGATGCCCCCCACCCCCCAAAAAAAGATACAATTCAGACACATACCATTCCTGATTTTAAATCATGTAGTATTCTGGTATGCTGTTTGTAGGACTCTCTCTTCTTCCATGTACCTCTTCACCATGAGTGGTGCTGCTGGATTTATAATACTGGTGTCATAGCGTCCAGCATCATAGCAACATGCAAGCAACCCTGTACAATAAACTGAAGAACAAGTTGTAACAAGGACAGGGAACTGCAAGAAATTCAAGCCTAACTCAGAAGAAAGTGTGAAAATAGGGAGATTGTTGATGGCATCAAATGTATCTTGACTGAAAACAGACAACACCAAGTATAAAGGCAATGAAAAATGGTAGACCTTCAATTATAGGAATTTACATAGTGACTGTAAAAATATGCTGAAACATAATAATTTTGAAAATGACATAAAAATGTATATAATTCCCTTCCCTTGTATATTCAACCACTGTGAGTTCACATAGACTGGAGTGAACCTGAAAGCAATCACATCAATCAGATTTTCTTTAAGCTAGCCTAGAGGTGTCAAGAAATAAAAAGATGTGGTGCATTAGCTACATCTTCTGTGCAGAACCTCTTTAGAGTATTAAAAAGCCAGGATGTTACTTTGAGGAATAAGGTGCCCCTGATCTAACCCATGAGAATTCCAGATCATTTCATTGTGATTGCTTGAAATTTGTACACAGATCAAGAGACAGGTATGCAGACAGAGCAAGGGAATACTGCAGAGATTAACATTTGGCAGGGTGTGTGTGTTAGGGTTACATCACTTCACCCTACTTATTCAACCTGTAAGATAAAATCATCAGAGAAACTACATTATATGAAATAGAATATGGCATCTGGATTTGAGGAAGGCTTATTAATAATTGGCCATGCACAGATGACACAACCTTGTTTGCTGAAAGTGAGGAGGGCTGGAAGCACTTACTGATAAAGATCAAGGATTTCAACCTCCAGTATGAATTACAACTCAAAGTAAAGAAGACCAACATACTCACAACTTGGCCAATTGGTAACATCATGATAAATGGAGGCTGAAGTTGTCAAGAATTTTGTCTTGTTTGAATGCACAATCAATGATCATGGAAATAGTCAAGAGATCAAACTTTGTGTTGCATTACATAAATCTGCTGCACAAAACCTCCTCAGAAAATTAAAAAAAAAAACAATGGTGCTACTTTGAGGACTAAGGTGTGTGCCCAAGCCTGGTATTTTCAACTGTCTCATATACATATGAAAGTTGGACAATGACTAAGGAAGACCAAAGGAGAATCAATACATTTGTATTTTTTTGTGCTGGGGAAGAATATTGAGGTATCATGGACTGCTAGAAGGATAAACAGATTTGTCTTGGAAGAAGTAAGGCCAGGATACTCCTTGGAGACATGGATGGTGATGCTTCAACTTAAATACTTGGGACGTGTCAGGTAGAATAGTCTCTAGAAAAGGATATCATGTTCGTGAAAGTAGAGGGCCAGTATAAAAGAGGAAGATGCTCCCTCAGCAAGCTGGATGATCACAGTGACTGCAACAGTGTGCTCTGGGACAGAAACAGTTGTGAGGATGGCATGGACCTTGCCGTGTTCCATTCTGTTGTGAATAGGGTCGTTGTATATTGGAAATGAGTTGAAGGCACCTCCCAACAAGACTGATTTGGAGGTAAAGGAGTGGACGCCCTCATCAATTTATTCAAAGTCACCACTTTGTGGAAAAAGATGAGTTATACTTCTACATAGAAATGTAGAGTCCTGAAACGTTATGCACACAGTTCTACTTACTGTGAGTTAGAATCAACTTGACGGCAAGGAGTTTGGACATTTTTGCTTATCAGCTTCATATCAGTATGAACAACTGTCATTCAATTCTAGTAGGACAGGCAATAGTTTGTGGAATGTGAAATATTATGTAAAACAATATTTTATATAATATAAAAGATTATAGAAAGCAGTAAAATAAAGTTCTTATGGACCTATGGCAAATTATTCCAAGTAAAGTATTATGTTGACAGTTATAAGAAAGTAAAGAAAGGAAGCAATGGTCTCACACAAAAGAAGTCCTAGTGAATTCCAGAGTTTCTATTTATAAAAAAAAAAGGCAAACTAATCTATAGTGATAGAATATGTATCAGTGGTTGCCTCGGGAGAGGATCCAGGAAAGTGGTGAGAATAAAAGAACTGTATTCTCTTGATGGTAGTTATGGTTTCACATGTGTAAATATTTGTTTTGAATTAGCATATTCTATATTTCCAGGATGGATATGTGATTTACACTCATCATATCTCAAACAAAACTTAAAAAAAAACCTTTCTGTGGTCCAGGTTGTGCCAAATGAATTTGAAAATCAGTAGCCCCACTAGTCATTAGAATACTGTTTTCCCAAGCTGAGAAAATCTGGTTGCATTTGTGTCTACCTTCAGACCACAGAAAAATCCATGTCCTGAAAATGGAGTTTCAAATGACACAGTTAAAATAATTACCAGACAGGAACTGATAGCTAAGACTCTCGAAGAAGCAAAATATCTAGCTAAGTCATGGAAGCCTTGAGTGATGCAAATTGTTACTGACCACTAACCAAAAGTTTGGTGGTTCAAATTCACCCTGAGGTGTCTTGGGAGCAAAGTTTAGCATTTCGTCAGTCTTGAAACTTTACGGAGCAGTTCTACTCTGCAAACAGGGGTTATGACTGTAATTGGTTTGCTTTGGGTTTTAGCAAAGATACATAGAACTGACCCCTCTTATTTCATTTAAAAGCATAAGTCACTTTTGGCCACTATGTTCTGCCTTATGTTGCTTCTATCCAAATGATAAATATTGTCTTTGTAAGTGAATCACCTTCTCTTCAAAATGGAGTACCATATTGTGTGAATCCAGGTAGACTAAAGGAACAAATTTCAAAGCCATGCAAATGGATATAAGGAATGTGTTTATATTCAAGAGGAACAGGACATTGAGAAAACATCCCAGCTCAGTCCAGCTCAAAGTCACAAGTTAGATATTAACCCATATGCCTGAAATCGGTCCATAAAGTCTCCTTCTGACTCACGAAGTCACAGGTCAGTGGCTACAGAGTCCCGGCACCAACAGGGGTTTCCCCATATCTCCTCGCTTCCAGGACTCAGGGTCCATCAACAGCATCCCGTGGTGGCAGAAGCAAATCATCGCTGGAAGAGGCCTCCATGTGACTGCCCCAGTATCAGAGGTCCGCCTCCATCAGGGCAAAGCCGTGTGGTTTCTCCACCGGCTATTCCAGCCTCCCAGACGCCGCCATTATATCTTGCCTGTGATTAATCATCTCTGAAACTAACTCTCTACAACTGGGGAAGATAGCTTCTCATCTTCACTAGGGAAATATCGTGAGATTTCCCAGAAGTCTCAGGTGAAAGCCACGCCCACACAGAGGCCTCATCGGCTACTCAATGGCTATCTCCAGATTAACAGGCCAGACGCCACCCCTACATTTCAATCATAAAATTTACATAAGTACATGACTGCCACACATGTGAATGTATTTTTATGTCTTGTCTGTTTTATTTTAGTTTGTAGACAATGGCTTTTTTGGTTTAGAACTTGAAAGACACAGTGAATAAAGGAATCAATGCTCAGAGACCTGGATTTGTGAACCAATTCTAAACATTGAATTGATGGTCCATCGATCACAACAGGTACATCAGATCTTCCTTTGCAAAGTCAGAAAGCTAACCTCTTCAAGTGATTTATTCAAACAGTGGTCCATAGTTGCCGTTGGAGAGAGTGTTCATTTAACATAGGATTGTAAAACTTTAAAACCAATCCATGCTTCTTCCTGACATATAGCTTGAATACCCATTTCTCTTTCAGTTCAGGCACTTTCTTCAATTTAATTCTCTCTCCTTCAGACTCTTTTAGACAGAATGCTATACAAGGCTTTGCTGCTAAATCATGAAAAAAGATGCAATCTCTACACTTTTTTTTCAAGAGTCATTGTCAAATTATTCCCTCCAACAGGTAATATACCGCTACAGTCAGTAATTTCAACTATTTGTATGCATTTCAGGTTTGCCAATTACCCTTCCAAGCTGTAAATTGCCTATTTTGAGAGCATAATTTGATTTTTAATGTTTGTCTTAACAGCCTGATTTGTTTTGTCTTTTGATTTGTTTCACATTTTAGTAATTATTTTTGAGCTGACAATGTCTCTCCTAAAAGGAAGGTGGAGTATGCAAACCTTCGAGAGCTGCAGCAGTTTGATACTAATATAATTTTCTGTCTGGTCCCGTAGACCTTAAGTGGAAAATGTCAGGCTCCCACTTCTTTTCTTTGGAAAGGAGTCATCGCTTCTTTTCCAGGAGATATGTTAGCTTGAGTTTCAAATACTCACTGCATAATCCTCAAGTTTAAACACACATGGATAGGCAAAATTGGCCCAAAGAAATATATCAAAAAGAGACGTGATATTTTTCAAGTCATCAGTCTAAAAATAAAGAACAAAATGTACCCTGGGGTTATGTAAATGCATTTGGCTCCAGACGTCCTCTGATTCATTTTGCATCTTTGTCTTTCTGGCCCAAACTTCGTGGCAAAACCTAATCTTTCATTTCTATGCATAGATTCTAAATCTTCCCAAGTTGTAAGTACTTGAAAAGCATACCTACTTCTAGCTCCTACTTAGAGGTCATACATGATCTGTGGTGGTTTAGTGATAGGGTTTCTAACCTTTCATGTCAGAGACTCGTGTCCTGTCCCCAGTCAGTTCATCTCATGTACAGTGACCATCTGTTGCTGGAGGCCATGACACTGAATGGAAGCTGCAGAGCTGTCGGACTAAGACTGATTAGGAACAGAGTGTCAGCTTTAAATATTAGTCAATCAAGTCTTACGGAGCATCTTCTTCCGTTCTGTAATTAGCATAGAACTTGCCCATTGGGTTCTCATGAGTTGAGAATCAACTAACAGCAACATAGTCTGAAGAGTATTTTTACTTGTTTTTCTGCAATCCAAAAAAAAATGCATGTTCCTCCATGTTCTCAAATGAGCATTTGAGGAAGAGCTCAGGTATCGTGAAGAAAGGAAATAGAAGTCAGAAGGGTAAAAGCAAAAGAAAATAAAGGAAACTCATTCACAGCCAGAGCGTTGATTCAAACTCATAGAGATCTGTAAGACAGGGTAGTGCTGCCTGTGTGTGTTTCTGAGACTAACTTTCTAGTTCTTTCCAGGAATAGAAAGCCATGGCTTTCTTCCTCAGAAAGGTTCATGGTTTTGAAGTGCTGACATTTTGATTAGCAGCCCGGTGCTTAAACACTATACCACCAGGTCTCTTTCTGAGAAGGGAATAGTGGTTGTGGAAAAAGATATGTAAATACCACTCAGGAATAGAAGTTGAAAAGAGAATGGCAGAGTAAAGCTTTTCATTACTTTTGAACCATGTGAAAGAAACCTCCCTAAATTATTTAATAATTCCTTCAGGAAATCAATTTGCCAAACTTTGAAAACCTTTTAACTTTGATTCGGATTTTCTTAGAACATTTCATGTCAGTGTGGTACATAAAATATGCATAAAAGAAATACATAATTTTATCCTGTTTGCAATATGGAAAATATGCATAAATCACATCAAATTATGTCTGAACATATTGAATGTTCTAAGGGAGGAAACTTTTTTTTAGATTTCAAGTACAAATTAGAAATACTAGATAGCATAGAAATAATAGACAAGCAAGAAAATAGCTAATTCAGACTCAATTGATTTGTTTCCCTGACCTCATTAGTTGGATATTTAACAATTCACTTCCATTTAGTTTATCAATGTATGAGCATTTCAAAGGAGGGAATTGAAAGGGCATTTGAAATCTATTGGAGGACACTTTTTTCCAATTGCACTTTCATTTTGCAATAATTACAGGTTCACATGAAGTTCTGAGAAATGAAATAGAGAATTCTCATGTATCATTCCCAAATGATGACATCTTATAAAACTATAGAGCAATTTTATGTGTACAGTGTACACTTAAAAATATTTTTACTTTCACAAACCAAGAAAACCTAAAGAACCGCCAAATGAGTTAATTCCGGCACACAGCTACTCGGGCTCAGGAAACAACCGCCCTGAAGCATCTCCTGAACTGTCTCTCTTTAAGGGAGAAGAATGTTTCATAAGGACTCTTCAGATCATCCTTTTTTTGTCCTTCTTATCTTTAACCCTCCTTAATCCACCACCAATAACTTCTTTCGGTCTATAATTTTGTCATTTTAAGAATTTCATATGAATGAAGTCATATAATATGCAATATTTGGGGACTGGCATGGTTTTCCCCTTCAACAGAATTATGAGATTGTCACCTGTACAGATAGTTCATTCCTCTTAGCTATTAAGTATTTATGTAGGCATTACATGGTATTTATGTACAAAAATGTGTTTAAACATTCATCCTCTTAAGGGAATCTTAGCTATTTCCTGTTTTTAGCCATTAAAAAATTACTGTGGCTGTGTGTATAGGTGTCTGTGCAGACATAAGTGTACACTTCTCTGGAATAAATGTGTGTTGATCTTGTTGGGTGCCATCATGTTTGTTCCAACCACAGCAACTCTGTGCACAAAAAATGAAACAATATATCACTTTTGTTTCAATTATAAAGCATAATTGAAAAAATAAAATTGCAAACTCAAATCAAACTCACTGCCATTGAATCTAGTGACCCAATAGGAGACAGTCAGAATGAACTTACAGGTTTCTAAGGCTGTAACTTTAAAAAAACTTTTTTTCTTAAATTATTTTATTGGAAGTTCTCACAACCAGTACATACATCCATTGTGTCTAACACATTTGTACACAAGTTGCCATCACAGTTTCAGAACATTTTCTTTTTACTTGAGCCCTTGGTATCAGCTCATTTCTCCCCTGCCCTAAACTCAATCCCTCATGAATCCTTGATAATTTATCTTTTTTTTTTCATGTCTTATGCCAACTGCTGTCTCCCTTTATCCACTTTTCTGTGGTTTGTCCACTTTGGATGGGTATATGTCAACCATTGTGACCAGACCCTCTATTCTTCCCTTACTTGCCTGGTATCACTAATCTCATTATTCATCCTGAGAAATTTGTCTGGCCTGGATTCCTTGTGTTTCCAGCTCTTATCTGTACCAGTGTACATGCTCTGGTAAGGTAGAATTGGGGTTATGATAGTGGAGAGGCAGAAGGATTAAAGAACTAGAGAAAGTTGTATGTTTCATTGGTGCTACATTGCGCCCTGACTAGTTCATTTCTTTCTTGTGACCCTTCTGTAAGGGGATATTCAGTTGTCTACAGATGATTTTGGGGTTCGCCCCCTCATTCACATTGATATGAATTTTTTGTTCGGCAATTTTGATGCCTTATACCTGATCCCATGCACACCTCATGATCACACAGGGTGGTGTGATTCTTCCATGTGGACTTTGTGGCTTCTCAGCTAAACGTTCATTTGTTTATCTTCAAACCTTTAAGGCCCCAAACACTATATCCTTTGATAGCCAGGAACGATTAGTTTTTTTCACCACATTTGCTTATGTGCCCATTTTGTCTTCAGTGATCATGTCAGAAAGGTGAGCAGCATGGAATGTCAGGTTATTAGAGCAAAGTGTTCTTGCATTAAGGAAGTATTTGAGTAAAAGCCCAAGTACTTGTTTGCTTCCTTTATACTTACTATAAAAATATATGTATGTAGATCTATTTCCTTATCATTGTATATAAATATCTTTACTTATGTACATGCTTGTATTTTGACATCTAACAATGTCCTTTGCCTCCTAGTTCTTTCCTCTATTTCCTTTTACTTTCCTCTTGTCCCAATATCATGTTTGGCCTTCAATTAGGTTCCAAAAATTCCTCTTGGTTACATTACCCTTGATGAAGCCCCACCAGGCAACGTACACTCTCATTGTCATAGTTTTAGGTCATTTGTTTGTTCCCTTGTCCTTGGATTTGGTAGCACTCCCCTTACTTTCCCCCACCTTCCCCTCTCCCATTTCCCCCTAGAACTGTCCATCTTATTTTCTCCTCCAGATCGTTTATCCAGCCTATCTTATCTACACAGGCATGGACAGACAATTATAAGCACAAAAAGAAGACAAAGACAAACAAAACAACAAAAGAAAACAAAAAACAAAAAACCAACATATATCATTACAGAGCAGAATGTCTCATTTCTCTTCCTTGGAGTGGCTTTGGGTTTGAACTTCTGACCTTGTAACTACCAACTAAATATGTAACCAACCAAATGAGAATGGCAAAGAGAAGATGAAAAACATATTGTGTGAACTCATATTTTTTTTACATTATGATTTTTTCCACCCTGACATTCCAAGGGTTCTTTCATTATTTATCTCTCACCCTGGCCTCCATCTTTGATCTTACCACTTTACACTTCTTTTTGTTCCCTAAACGAAAACAATACAAAAAAATCTTTAAAAAGGAACATGAATTGAATTCCTCACTGTGTCCTAATTTTTGTTTTGACAAGTATAAATACAAGATAGCAGAATTCTTCCAGGCAGGACTGGAGATATGCCGGCACCACTTTCTGAAGTGGATAAACCTAGCTGGAGAATATGTCTAGAAACACCAACTGGCATGTTGAAATTTTGTTTATTAAGCAGTTTTATAATTTTTCAGAAATACTTTTGGCTTATCTGTGTACAAGAGGCTAACTCACCACAATTGGTTTCTGGCTCATTGTTTCTGTATCAAAATAAGTTAAACATAAAATAAACTGAAAAGCTTATTTCACATCTAAGCTATACCTCCTCTCCAATGCCCATTTTCATTACAACATGTTTAGAAAAAAATAAAATAATTCACATATCTATGAATAAGGCATATATATTCCATTTTTCTCTTCTTATCATTGTTGAAGAAATGAATGCAAAGCGATTAATAGTCACTTTTAGCACAATATTCTCTCACAGTATTCTTTGCTATTTTCTATGTTCTTACTTATATTTAATCGTTTATTAAATTACAACATTTTAAGTGGGAAAAAGTGATCATGTTGTGTGAAAGTGTGAAGGGTAAACAAATAGACAAACAAACTCTCTGCCCCTGAGTTGATCTGCCTCCTAACAACCTGATAGGCTGGAGTAGAAATGCCCCTGTGTGTTGCTAAGACCGTAATGGTTGCAGGAGTAGAAAACCACCCTCCTCCCCCAGCCCCCATCTCACTCCTGAGGAATAGCTGGTATTTGCAAACAGCTGATCATGCAGAAAGCAGACCAACTCATACCCACTATGCCACCAGGGCTTCTTGTGAAGGGCAAGATACCCCCAAACTAAGCACGCGTCGACATGAACTTGACAGCAAATAACCACCACAAAAACTTTCTCTTAAACACACTAGAGGCAGGCGTTGATGATCAGGTGATCCCACAAGCTTTGTTGTTCTTGCTGGGTGCCCACGAGACAGTTGCAATAGAGAGAGGTCCTATGCACAACAGAATGGAACAGTGTCCAGTCCTACTCCAGCGTCACAATGTTATGTACCGTGTTATAGTTGCATGAATGTCCATTGCTGCAGTCACCCTGTCAATCCAACTCCTTAACAATCTTCTTCTTTTTAGCTGTCCCTCTATTTGCCAAGCGTTGTATCTTTTTGCTGGGACTAATCTCTCCTGATAACATGCCCAAAGGCTGTAGATGAAGTCTCGCCATCCTCACTTCTAAGGAGTGTTCAGGATGTACTTCCTCTAAGACAGATTTGTTTATTCTTCTTGAAGTTTGTGGTACTTTCAAAATTCTTGGCCAGAACCAATATTTAAATGTATCGGTTCTTCTTCAGTCTTCCCTATTCAATGTTCAACTTTTCCATGCACACGAGACATTTGAAAACATCATGGCTTGGGTCTGGCACATCTTAGCCCTCAAAGGAACATTCTGGGATATAACACAAGCATAATATACATCTATTAAATATTTTAAATTTTAGCCTATATTTCTTACATCATTATTTCAGTCATCTTAATAAAATAACTTAGAAAAGAAACTTGCCATTTTGTTCTCAGTGATTTCTCTTTTGTTTCTTTTTTTCTATTGGTATTTTGTTAAGAAAAAAAAAGATTTAACTCAGCAGTGGAGTATGCATACCATCAATATTTTACTGTATTAGCAATTTCTCCAGAGAAAAATCAAGGAGATATCTGATTCTCCTCAAACTATCATTCCTGCATCAATGTCCATGTCACTTTTAGGTCAGAAAGTCTGTCAACTTCTTCATAATCAAGGACCAAAGGATGTTCATTTGTGGTTGAAAAAAAATCTGTTTTTATAAACTATATCCTCCCCCTCCCCCTCCAATGCCACTCCACCACATAACACACTTGACATTAGACCCTTATGCCTGAGTCTTTTCCCACCTCATTCACCTGACAGCCATCTCCACAACAGACATCTTATCAGACGTGACTGATTGCTGTAATCTGTACTCTGGGCAGCCATTAAGCAAATTACCTGAATCATTGCAAGGATTAGTCTCATTAACACATGATTAGCATCAAATTAAAATAATGAGTGTTTAACTTCTGATGTCTTCCAGTTGTTTGAACAGCTTGATCAGCCACACCAGGCTGGCAGGAAGGTGGGGGTGTCAAGGAGTCACACAAAAAAGGAGAGGATGCACTGTGCAAGACATACTGTAGTTCCAAAGTGGAAGGAAGTTTGAGACAATCTGCATAAAAGTTTTTTTTTCCTGGACAGGCAGGATGCTAGTTTCAAATGGGGCAGCAATATCCCTGACCTACCTGTATGTTCATTTTTCATTGAACGTTCATTTCCCAGAGACCACAAAGTGCAATTCCTCTTCCTCATTCTCAAAAGGTAAGCAGCTTGAAGAAATAAAAGCCCTGATGTGGTATTGTGGTAAATGTAATAATGTACAGATCCTCCTTGTTTCTTCCGTTCTTCCATGGGAATGACTAAATAGATAAACAAAGATCTTGCATCGTTTCTGGAAACTACAAGTGGCCTGTAAACTCTTTTTTATTGACATTTTTCCTGCTTATAGCATTCAAAAATATTGGACACAC
This sequence comes from Nesogale talazaci, assembly GCA_004026705.1. Lineage (NCBI taxonomy): Eukaryota > Metazoa > Chordata > Mammalia > Afrosoricida > Tenrecidae > Nesogale > Nesogale talazaci. The sequence goes on from PVJH01021081.1 coordinate 20,109, forward strand.
TCTGAAAAGTTTTTACATCATAAGATACTACAGTTTAGCACAGGGGCTACACATCTTTCTCTTATGAGAGTTGTATACTTTTTTTTGTTTCGATTTTAACTCTAGGCTTTTTTTTCGTTTTTGCAGGGGTGGGGATTAGCAGGGTCAAAATCAAACCCTCAGTATCAATGTTCATAGGAAGCTTTTCTAAGTCACAGCAAAAACAAAACAAAAACAAGCGATTCTAATGTTCTATCCGTAGATGCTGTGATATAAATGGCATGTGGGTGTGATCACTTTGCACAAGCCCGTCAATCTGTCACAAGGCAGGTGTCGCCATTAGGTGCTGGGTAGGGCCAAAGTTTTCCAGGAAAGCTGATGTTGTCTTGCTCCTGTTGAAGATCACGGTCCTACCATTCAAGTAAATCAAATGCCTGGCTAAGCACAGATCATCTAAAATTGCCTCCAGTTCTGGTGAGGAGAAGCCATACCTCATATTTGAAGGACACCCTCGGGGAACTTTCTGCAATAAATGCAATGTCTAAGGACTCCATGGTCCCCACCCCCCAAACACACACCGAAATCATTGATTCATGAGGAATAAATGATTGAGGCTTAAAGAGACAACCTGCTATTGGGAATATAGTGGGAAGATACAGCCCAGTCAGATACCTTCCCAGATTTTAGACCATGCGGCATGCCCTTTTTCAGAGTCCACACTGCCTCTTGATTCATGCACAGGTTCCATATGAGCACCATGAGGTGTTCTAGGACTCCTGTTCATCTTAAGGCTGCCCACAGTTTCAGATAGTAAGCCCAGTTAAATATGCTGGCATGAACAATAATACACAGCATTTTTCAGGTTTTCTCTGTCTTCAGCCAAGTTCCATCTGACATTGACAATAATATCCCTTGTTATGTGTTTTCTACTAAACCCAGCTTGAGCCACTGCAACTATTGTTGGATAATTTCAGTAGAGTTTTTCTTGGACTTCTGAGGTGTCACAAATTGTTAAATGCCAGCCTAGTAGCTACAGGTCTCAAAGACACCTTGAAAATGAGCATTTTCCAAAGATCACAGCTTTGAGAATCCTACAGTGCACCACTTTCTATATTCTGACAGCCACAGGGTCACTAAGAGAGGTGAACGAACTTGATGTCAACTAAAATAATGACAGCACTCATATAAGTTCATGTTAGTGTAACCCAAACTTGACATCTGTTTTCATATATGCTGGACTCAGAAGCTATTTCGTCAAAAGTTCTTGGTTAAAAAATAATTTTTGGGACTGAGCCCCGGTGGCGTAGTGGTTGTGCGCGGGACTGCGGCTCACTGGGATAGAGGTTCGATTCCAACTCCACGGAGCAAAGGCTGGGCCTCCTACCACTTGAGGGCAGTGATGCCCCCCCCCTAAAAAAATGATTTTCATATGTAAATAAATCAACTGAAAAGTAAATATCATAAAAGATTTAAAGAATTTTGTGCTATATTTCTAATGTAGTTCATATAAGATAAATTGCATATCACTAACCTAATCATTGGATAATAATAGCCTGTGTCTAGAATCTGAAATAATATTAATCAATTATAACGTAAAGGATAGACTCTGACAAAAATACTAGATATATTATCTGGAGATATATGGGTAAGAGTATTGTTTTACTCTTTTCACTTATTATGAGAGAAAAATATTCAATTAACCTTTTAAAGCACTTTGAATTTATGAAGTTATATCTTCCAAACCCTAAAGAAAAAAGAAAAAACAAACAAGGTTTATATAGACAAAAACAGATGGAAATATCAATAGCATAGGAAAATGTGAGCAGAGATACAAAATATAAAATCTCTGCTTTTTTGCATTAGCATAAACATCAATTATCACAATTGGGTTAAAGAGGTCTAATGGTTCAATTGAAAATAGACTCTGAAATGTTAGGGTATTTTTAAAGCCTTTAAGTTTAAGAGTAAGACCAGAAGTTAAATGGCACAGTGGTAGCAGTTTTATAAGTGGCAAAAAATACATAATACTGTAACATATATAAAAAAGTAGCAGTGATAGTAATATAAAATAGTTTATCCAAAATTGAATGTAGTAATTATTGTAGAACTCTTTAAGATGATAGAACTGCTAAACTGTATGCTATGTGAAATATATGTCAATAATCCTGTTGTGTCTGCAAAAATAAAGTGATAAATAAAATGATTTATAATTCAGAATAAAATTTGTCATAATGAGATAAAAATAAAAATTGCTTAATAAGGTACAAAAATTTTAAAGTGAACAATATTTAAAAGTGTAACAGGAATCACATGACATACAATAATTGTAGAGCCCTTAATATTGCAATTTGATTTTTAAATGGATCAAATCAATATTAATAATTTTTAAAAGGAAAATTAATACACTCTACAAAAGGAAATTCTCTACAAAAGGAAAATTCTCTACAAAAGGAAAACCAAAGCTAGAGATAGAGAAGAAAAAGAGAGTTTCCAAATCCATAGGTGAGATGATAAAGTAGAGGCTTCCTCTGATTTTCAAAGCTTCCTGGGTTAATGAACCCGAGATGGGCAAGGATACCTCAGGCTATGTTCCCACGGGTGGAAAGTCAGATCACATGCAAGGCTTTAAAAACGTCTTGTGCAGGAGACGTACCCAATGTGATATGTCCTTTGATTGCTAGACTGTTGCTTCCACGAGCATTGATTATTGGATCCAAGCAAGAGTAAATCTTGACAACTTAAATCTTTTCTCCATTTATCATGATGTTGCTTATTGTTCCAATTGTGAGGACTTACATTGCATCATCATGCGTACTAAAGGCTGCAAACCTTGATCTTCAGCAACAAGTGCTTTACATCCTGCTCACTTTTAATACTTAAGGTGATGTCCTCTGCAGATCATAAGTTATTAATAAGCTTTTACCAAATCCTGACGTCACATTCTTCTTTATATACTCTAGTTTCCATGATGATTTTCTCATCATAAACATTGAATAATGAGGATGAGAGGATACAAACCTGTCACAAAACTTTCCTGATTTTAAACCAGGCAGCATGCCCTTGTTCTGTTTGCACAACAGCTTCTTAATCCATGTACATGTCCCACATGAATAGAATGAAGTATTCTAGAATTTCCAATATTCTCAAGCCTATCCATATTTTTTTATGATTCACACAGTTGAATGCCTTTGCATAGTCAATAAAACACAAGTAAACATTTTCTGTTATTCTCTGCTTTCAGGCAAGATATATCTGACGTCAGCAATGATATCCCTTGTCTCACATCTTCTGAATCCAGCTTAAACTCCAGGTAACTTCTGTTAGCTCTCTGTCAATATATTGGATATTGGATATATCAGATTATTGGATAATCTGCAGCAAAATTTCCTTGCTTGTGATATCAATGATATCATTCTATAATTGAAGCACTCTCTTGGGTCACTTTTCTATGAATTGGTAAACTATGTTTTTTTTTCCAGTCAATTAGCCAGATAGCTGTTTTCCAAATTCCTTGACATAGATAAATGGATGCTTTTAGTGTTTCATAAGCTTGTTGAAACATTTTGTTCAGATCCCATAAATTTCTGGAACCTTGTTTTTGGCTAATATCTTTAGTGTTGCTTAGATTTCTTCCTTCAGTAACAGTGGTTCTTGATCATATGTTATCCCTTTAAATGGTGGAATGTTGACTAGTTCATTTTGGTACCATTATTTTATGTATTCTGTCTTCCTTTGATTGTTGCTGCATTGTTCAATATCTACCCATAGAATATTTCAATATTGCAGTTCAAGTGGTGACTATTTTCTTGAATTCTTTCCATTTAAGATATTCTAAGTATGTTCTGTGGTTGTGGTTCTCTAATTCTAGATCTTTTCACATTTAATGCTAATAAATTATAATGCAGTTTTTACTTTGTCTTGTTGGACCACTCTTTGAAACTGTTCAGCTCTTTTACTTCATCTCTTCCACTTGCCTCGACTGCTCTAACATCCAGAACAACTTTCAGAGCTTTCTCACATCCACTTTGATCTTTTTCTTTCGTTTCTACCTTTTTAATGATCTTATGTATAACTAATTGAAAATTAAAAGTGAGCTAATATACACGGTGGTGTGGCTTAACCCAATGATTGAGGACTTTGTAAGAAACAAACACAGTTATATAGAAACAAACGTAATGTGAAGAGGGAAGCAGACACTGAAGTAATACAGATAATGAAACAATGCAGCTCCAAATCAAGCAGTGCCAGAATTGCCAAGAATAACCAGAAAGTAGAAAGAAAGAAACAATGGAGACTCTGTTGACACCTTCATTTCAACCTCTTTATGAGAAAATTAATTTCTCTTATTTTAACTCACAGTCGTGGAATTTTTTAAAAGCAGCCCTATGCTATGATTGCAGCTCTAATTATAATTCTAAGTGGTTAAACTATGCTTATAATGCTATTGTTGCTGGTTGCCATCAAGTCAGTTCCAATTCATGCGGCTTTATAGATGACAGAACAGCATCTTGATCACTGTGGCATCTTCTTGATCACTGTTATGTTTGAATCCATTATTGGGATTATTAGGTCAGTTCATTTCAGTGAAGGTGTCTGTGGCAGTCAGAGTTTATGCCAATTTGAAACCTTGTGAAAGTGTAGGAGTAGTGTCCAAGCTATCAGTTTGGTCATAACCTGATGAGGTCTCCTAGGGCATGTGACCTATTCTATTCTCCCTTTGACCTTCCCTCTCTCTTCAACCGTGGCAGTCAGCAATGGTGACCCTATGCGTGCTGTAGCTCTGCTGTCTTCCCACTGAACTTGAGTCTGCATGACTCTACGTACCAGCCTGTGATTCCCCAACATCCTGCTTCCCCTTTCTGTGTCATTAGCCCACAGGTATGTGACTTTGAAGACTGTTCCAGCTCCCTTGGGCTCGTGGACTTGAGTTGAACTGTGCTGAAATGTCTTCTTGATATAATGATCCGTCGTGTATGTTTGTGTCTGTGTGTCACTGGTTTTGTTTCTCTAGACTCAGCCAAATACAATGTCCTTTGTTTTTGCTGATTCCTTATCAGACATGATACCCTCTTAAAGCATTTTTTCTTTCCTGATGGGTGTACTGAGTTTAAAATATATAGCCGAATTTTTTTAGAATATTGAGCAAGCAAAATTTTTTTAAAACACTAACCAAAGTTAGACAAATAAGATAAACCTATTGAATCTGTAATATTTTTAAATAGTAAAAATAATTAATAAAAGAAGAAATTTCAGATTGATAGGTTGGACTTCATTCTTACATTTTCATAAAGGGTCAGAATGGAGAAAACTACATGGCTATGTGTAAAAATCCTTATTATGTTTCTTTAAAAGCCAAAGGGAAAAAATATTCCGGATTACTTATTCCTCAAACATAAATGGAACAGGAGTCTTTAGGGTCAAACAAGTTCATCTGAAAGAAACAAAGAAATAAAAGTTATAAATAAGTCCCAATGATTTACTTTTTTAAAAAAAAATAAGTAAGTCAGTAGATTACACTAGCATAAGATTAAGAGACAGAATAAATAATGGGGTAAGAACAGGTGAAGGAGGCAGAGGAAGAGATGGAGAGAAGATTGAGCCATGCACAAAATAAGAAATAATATATGAAATCTAACCATATATATGAGAAAGATTTAAAAATAAAATGATAATTTATGTGATTTGATGTAATTAAAATATATTTCATGAAATTAATAACAGCAAATGAATCAGAATACTAATTATGGTAAATATGTTTGTTCTCCTAATTTAATCAAATGACTCCATGAAATCCCAATAAAAATCTTTGGTTGTTGCTGATGGCTAATTCAAAAAATTTCAAGAAAATTGAAGCAGTCTAGAATAGTCAAGGCAATCTTAGAAGAGAATGCAACCAGATAACTTACAGTATCAGGTATCAAAATATATTTAGAAATGATGATGTGGTAGCCAGGTGATTTTCTATTAGCTAGACTCTCCTGTCCATTAGGTCACATCCTGCTTCTGTTTTCTTGGGGGCTTGAGTATCTCTAAAGAGAATCCTCTTTCCCCCTTCGCCTGCCTGCTTGCTTTCTGACCCTGAGAACTGTGGGAGCCTTTCTTTCCATGTTTCTACTGACCTTGGATACACATGACTTTGCATCCACCAGCTTGTGATCATCCTACAGTCTGCAACATTTCATACGACTATGTCAATCTGAAGGGGTACTTAGTAACTAGCATAAGACTTAGGGACTTGGGTTGGACTAAGCTGGGATGCCTTCTTGAAATAGAGCTATTTTTTATATAAATCTCTTGCTTATATCTATATGAGTATCAGTGAATTGTTTCTCCAGTCAACTTGTTCTAACACATATTAATTAAAACAGTGTGACATTATTTATATCAATCCGTTGAACTGAACAGAAAATCAAGATGTGGACCTACATATATGCCATCATTGAATTAATGGCAAGAACAAAACTTCAGGTCAATGGAAAGATGATAATATCTTTCGTAAGCGATGCTGTGTTAATCAGATATGCATACATACACAGGGTGCAGTAAACAGTAATGGATCTGAGGCATAGGTCAGATGTACTTCCACGCTCCATCCTTACTTACTTATTCTGACCACCAACCATTCCTCCCACAGCACTTCATTTCTATGGTGGGTTCAATAATTTCTTGTGATGACCCCAGGGAGTTCATTAAGAAAGAAGTTACTAGTTAGCACCAGTCAAGATCTATAAATAATAAGAATATAGTCATTGGGAACAGCAACACCTCCAGCAGTGAATTATCACTCTGATCTTCTGTCTGTAAGCCATGTGGTTTCTTCTTGACCTTTGCCTGCTTGGGCGAGAAAGCCAGCCACCTGTTGCTCTGTCTCACAGGTCTATAGACTCTGGCTAGGTGAAAAGATTCACCTCAGAGCTTCAAGGCTTTTCTGCTTAGCCCCCAATGTTTGGCACTTCTGATCTCAGCAACCTCCACCACATCAAGCAGATAATTTTGAAATGCTCTTCCACATGATCATGTGTGTCAAATGGCTTCTATACACTGAAGAATGGCTTTGATGGAGGTGTAATTCTCTTGGTAGCAATTGAAACCCCAAAAGAAAATGGTGAATGATGCCTTAAGTCACTCCCTCTAGTTTTAAAATAAAACCCTACTTACTGTCGTGGAGTAAATGTGACCTGTGGTGAGCTTACAAGGCAGGGTAGAACCACCCCCATGAGTTTACAAGACTGTAACTCTTTACTGGAGTAGAAAGCCCTGTTTTTCACCCAAGGAGCAACCGGTGGTTTCAAACTGCTGAACTGGTGGTTAGCAGTCTATATTGGACCACTAGGACTCCTTTGTAACAGAAAAATCCCTCCACAATGGGTTCATAGCCACAGTGCAGAATTTTGTGCAGAATTTCAATATATCACATAATGTATTTTAGCTAAAATAATCATATTAATTGACTATATCCTAGGGTATCTCTACAAACTTTGCGGGAAATGGAATTAAAATTATCTGTTGGTATGGTTGATAAAGAAACACACATATCAAAATACTACTTAGCATTCACCAGAATGAGTACAGTGGAAAATGATCAGCATTGGTTAATAAAGATGTGGAACAAGCAGTGACTTTGAGTTTAAATTTGGAAAGCTATTAGGAGCTATCTACTAAATCTAAGCTCAATGGACCTTATGAACCTAGGAATTTCATGACCAGGAATTACACATATGTATGTAAATACTAAATGACATGCATAATGGAATTCAAAATGCAGTACTTTTTTAAGTACTTTTTAAAGTACTTTTTAAAGCAATCCAAATATACATCTACTGCAGAATGGATATATAAATTGAAGTCTATACATCTACTGCATAGTGGATATAAAAATTGATTTCTATTCATCATATACATCATATCTTCTACCTTGAAGATATGTGGGCCCAGTTCCATATGCACAATGAAGTTAAAATTTCAATAAAGTAAGTTGTATGACATGCTTATTTCTCAGTGCATATAAAAGTTATGTTTACATTATAAAATAACCTGTCAAGTGTGCCATTAGATTTTTAAAAGTTTAAAGTGCTTGTTTTATGAGGATTACCAAATGTGAATCACAGACACCCAGTAAGCACATGTTGCTGGAAAATGGCACCAATAAGCTGACTCAATTCAAGTTTGCCACAAGCCTTCAATTTGTAAAATTCCAATAGCTATGAAATACAATAAAGCAAATTAAAATAAAATGTACCTGTAATTAGATTCAATCCTTTATGAAAAAAATTACTATCCTTAGTGATGTGCATGCATCTCAAAGAAGTGTTATGCAAAAGAGGCACAAAACATTATGATACATTGTGATTCTACTTCTTTTTTTAATATAGATTTTATTGGGGAGTTTTGCAACATTTAATACATCGTTCATATTAAGCACATTTGTACACATGTTGCCACATTCATCTACATTATGTACTTGAACTCCTCCAGCATAAGCTCCTCTTCCCCTCTTTCCTCTAGTTCTTTATTTTTTTAACTCCAGTTCCCCACATCTCCCCTTCCCCCTTCTCCTGCCCCATGAACTTCCAATAATTTACAAATTGTTATTACACTGTCTAATGTGTCACTTCACTCATACCCCCACCCCCGTTTTCTGCACCCCAGAGAGGGGGTCACATGTAGATCTGAGAAATTTGTTCCCCTTTTTTACTCCACCATCCTTCCACCCTCCCAGTGTCACCACTCCCCACTAGTCTCAAGGGATTATTTATCATAAATTTCCAAGTTTTAGGCTCCAATGTGCACCCCCTGATCTAGCCAAATCTGTCTGGCAGAATTGAGATAATGATAGTCGGTGGGAGGAAGCATTTGAGAACATTTCATTGCTACTTCACTGCACCTAGACTGGCTCATTTCCTCGCTACAACCCCTCTGTGAGAGGATGTCTCTTCACTTATTGATGGGCTTTGTGTCCCCAATCTTAACTCCCCCTCATTTATAATGATATATTTTTTAAGTCTTTGGATCCCTTTGACACCTCGTGGTCATACAGACTGTTGTGCTTCCTCCATGTGGGCTTGCTTCTTAGCTAAATGGCCGCTTATTCATCTTCAAGTCTTTAAAACCACAGACACACATCTTTTGATAGCCGGGCACCATCAGCTCACTTCACCACATTTGCTTATGCACATATTTGTCATCAGTGATTATATCAGGAAAGTAAGCATATAATGTTATGATTATTAGTTCTTGAAACCTGATTATTTATCCTTTTGGTATCTCTTAGTTCCATAAGCTGGTGTTCTTCTTCCATGTGGGCTTTGTTGCTTCTGAGCTGGATGGCCACTTGTTTATTTTCAAGCCTTTAAGCCCCCAGACACTACATATTGTGATAACCGGGCACCATCAGCTTTCTTCACCACATTTGCTTATGCACACATTTGTTTTCTGTGATCGTGTCAAGGAGCTGCACATCATGGAATACCAACTTAATAGAAAAAAATGTTCTTGCACTGAAGAAGTACCTGATGGAGGTCCAATGCCCATCTGCTGTCCTAATTCTAAGCTTATAAGTATATGTATATTGATCTATTTCCCCTGCAGATTGATCTATTTCCCTTGTAGATTGACCTGTTTCCCCTGTATGTTGATCTATTTCCCCTATTCTACTTCTATAAAATTTGAAAACGGGCAAACCATATCTATGGTGATATTGCCAATTACATTGGTAGCTTTGGGGAGAGAAAGTTCAATGAGGTAATATGGAGAATAGGCCACAGATGCTAACAGTGTTATTTGTATTCACAGAAACACTGGATTACAAAACGGGAATTAATATTTTCATGAAAATGTATTATTACTTTCACTTATGTGTGCACTCTTATGTGTATATTCAACTTCAATATGAATCAGGTTAAAAGTAAAAAAGAAATACTTAAGAAGTTGTTTTAATGGTGCCACTAAGTCATGTTAATATAATTGAGTGTTTTCTCTTCCTTAGTCCCCTGATTAGCATTGGGCTCCTATTGAAAAGCCGGCAGTTCAAATCTACCAACTGCTCCAAGGGAGGAAGAAGAGACTTTCTACGCACTTAAAGAGTAATAGTCCCAAAAACCCAAGGGGCAGTTCCACCCTGCCCTGCAGGTCACTGTGGGTTAGAATAGACTCTGTGGTAGTGAGAGAGTAACTTCCAATTAAGAAAAAATAAAGCAATATTACTACACACTGATTATAAGGGAATTGAATAGTTCTCATTTCTCACTTTGGATTTGATAAAATTCCTGTGTTTTCACATCTAGACACCTTCCGATTCAAATTCTCCTAAAAGTAAATCACATTTTTTCCAGAGCTATGTGGGAGCATTAAAGGACTGACCAGATGATTGGGATTAAAAGAGGGGATGTCTGTGAAGAGAGTAAGCATTTACATTTCTTATTACTGTATAATCTTTCAGAAAGTTGCTGATTTCGTGTTTATCCATATCATTACTTTTGCCTTTTGTGATAGCAGAGGCTAGGAATTAACCTGGTTAGCTACAATTATTATGCATCATTGCTGAAAGAAACATCACCCTGCTGCTGTTCCATGACACTTTACCAAGATAACATACTACTCTTAAAATCACCTTGGGTTAAATTTTCTGTTTATTATTTGTGTGCATAGTTTTAAACAAATTTTTAAGAAGGAAAGATAGTAAAACCATCTTGAAGTACAAATCTTCATATTTGTTTTTTTTAAGTGAATCTCCAATACATTGGGACAGTGACTGAGTTTTACAAATTTTAACATAGAAACAAAGTTTTCGGAACAAGTTGTTATTCTCCAAATTGGCTCAAGTTCATAGCAACTCTTTGTACAACAAATTGCAACACTGTCTGGTCCTGCAATTTGGTTGTGTTTGAGTCCATTGCTCCAAGAACTGTGTCAGTTCTTTCCCTGGACCAGCTTTTATTTTTCACTGATCGTCCGCTTTGCCAAGCATGGCACCCTTTCTAGAGCTTGGTTGCTAGTGATATTATGTCTGAAGTATGAGATGAGACCTTGCCATCCTTATTTCTGAAGGAGTATTCTGGCTATACTTCTTCCAAAAGATACTTATTTGTTCTCTATAAGTCTGTGGCTGCATAATGGTTACACATTGGGCTGCAATTCACAAGGTCAACAGTTTGAAACCACCAGCTGTTTGGAGGGAGAAAGATGGGGCTATCTACTCCCATTAACATTTAAAATCTTGGAAACACACTAGGGGAATTTTCTCTGCCCTATAAGGTCCCTGTGAGTTGTCATCTACTTGATGACAGTGAGTGTGAAGTCCATGGTGTGTTTACTATTCCTTGCCAACATCATATCTTAAATGTATCTATTCTGCTAGAGTCTTCCTTATTCATTGTTGAGCTTTCACATGCATATGGAGCAATTTAAAATATCGTGGACTTCAGTAAAACATAGCTACAGTTTTTCTGTCAGTTTGTCATACTGTGGTGGCTTACACGTTGTTGTGATATAGAATGTAATGGCACTGACATTTTAAATAACAGGAAACAGATTTCAACAGAGATCACATACCAAGGTAAGCTAGAAAGAAAGAACTGGTGATCTACTTCTGAAAAAAAAATTGGCCAGAGTAAAACTTCTAAATAGTAGTGAAATGTTGTCTGATGCAATTTCAGAAGATGAATCCCACTGATGGGAAGATCATTAGGCTAAGACAATAAAATTATGTAGTCTACATTAGTCACATGTATACTTAGATCTTAGGCAGGGGCAAAGCGAAGGGAGGCGATGATGACAAAGACCTGGCAGAAATCACAACATAAAGAAGAGGTGGAGAAATATCTTCACACCTATCTCTCCCATACAAAGGAAAATGAAAGGCAAGTAAGATATATTTCATTATCAATGGAAGAGAGTGAAATAGCTGGGTGAGGAAGCACACCCACAAAATAACTAAACAGACTCTTGGGTTTGAGATACAGAGGCCAAGGTATAGCACGGTGTTTAGAATGCAAAGACACACATACATGGAAAAAGAAGATTCACTTCAGATGACCAGTAAATAACAACAGACCCACCAGAGAGGAAGGCAAGGGGGGAAGATCCACCATTAGAAGAATAAAAGATATGGTTCTACATTCTCCCATGCCTTTTAGACCACCTTTGAGCCCTTTGGGCTTCTTTTCCAAAGAATTCCCATCAATAAACTCATTCTTTCTGATCAATTCTTTTCTGTATTCTAATGGGAATTTGGTCCCTCACTTGAAATATTTCTTTTGAGAAGGTTAAGAACCAAGGAATAGAGAGGCTCAAATCTTAAATGGCCTCCCGATAACATCTGGACAACACAAAGGTTTTGTGGTCTTCATTTGTGAAGCCGTGCTTACAAAGGTGTAGAAAGTGCTACAAATATCTATTAATAGTCAATATTTGGAATATGTGAAGTATATATCTGGAAAAATTGGAAGTTGTCAAAATTGAACTAGGTTGCCTAAAAATCAATGTGTGATTTTAACTATTTAACAGTTTAATCCACGTACAATACCATTTGACAGTTCAATCATATTTTAAAAAGTTGTGTAATTAATACCACAATCTGATTTAGAATATATTCTACAGTCTTATTCTCATTGTTGCTAGCTCCCCATTTTCCCACAACCTCCCCAGCCATGTCTCTAGAAAACTTCATATTTCATGATGCTGAATTTTATATATACAAAAAACACAAAACAAAGCACTCAAGAACAATGGCAAAATAAAAGGAAATTCTCAATCAATCCCCGCCCCCCAGAAAATACTAAAAACTGGAAAAAATTAAACTAGGTCAAAAGGGAGTCAGATGTGTTACATTTTAGGATATTCACTACTATTGACCACATATTTTGCATTGATCGTCAAAAATAACAATTCAATATCCCTCCTAAAGTATTATCTCATCAATGATAGGGCAATATCCATATGCCTAGAAGGAAAGCTAGTTAACAGAAATATGATTAAGGTTTATAAACAAATCACTAGTAGCAAATATGAGTATATTAAATATTTTTACCAGCTTCATGAATTTAAAATTTACCAGACATGTAATTAAGATGCATCCATAACTAATGGCCATGGAAGTTGGAAAGTGGGTAACAATGAAGGAGCAGTAGCTGGAAAATAAGATTTTGGTGATAGCACTAATATCTGTGCCCATTCCAAACAAAAATGATCCAACAGGATGCAAAAATAATCCTTAATGTAATATTCATGCGGGCTGAGCCCCGGTGGCATAGTGGTTGTGTGCAGGACTGCGGCCCACTGGGACGGAGGTTCAATTCCAGCAGTGGGGCTGGGCCTCCTACTCCCACCACTGAAGAACAGTGGTGCCCACTATATATATATATATATATATATATATATATATATATATATATATATATAAAATATTCATGCAACTAGGTCCACATAGAAGAAGCACACCACCTTATGTGATCCAAAGATAACATTTACAAATCTCAAATGTGGTGCGGAGAAAAGCATCAGAACACCCAATTTGTAGAGAACTCTGGGAAGCAGTGAGAGTCCCCAAATCCCCAAACTTGTAGCAAATTTATTCTGAAAAATATTTTTGATATCTTTAAATGTTTGCTTTGAAAAAAAAATCCTACAAAGATTATTGTGATGTGGCCAATTTGGATAAACATAATTCCACTCAAAAGGACTCAATCATCTTAGGTGAATTGTAATATCAGAATGTGACATAAGTAATTAGAGGTGGCTAAAACGATTGGATAATCTCAAAGGTAATCCACACGCATGGATACATTTCTCTATGTATGAGTCTGCTGTGTGCCTTCTTCATTTAGTGAATTCAGACTCATAACCAAATAGAATAGAATTGTCCAAAGAGGACACGTTTTTAATGACAGAAGCCCTTAGGGCACAGTGGTTAAGGTTTCTATCTAAAAGACTGCCAGTTAAAGCCAACAGCTGCTCCATAAGAGAACGGCAATCTCCGCCCATAAATATTAAACTCCTAACTTCGACTTCTGAAACATAGTGTAGGACCTGCCCCAAAGGATAATCTATCTTTATGGATGAAGACTGTCATATCTATAAAGCAGCTCATGAGCTCAACAAGCCCAGCTTCTGCTTAGTGGCCAAGCAGTCATGACTATAACATCAAGACACCTTCCCTGAAAGGTAACAGCTTTAGAAACGGACAAAGGACCGCTGTGCCCACTCAAGGGCAATGGTTTCGGGTGTGGTTGTTGGTGGTCCTTCAAGCAGGAGCAAATCACCTCCTTTCTCCCAGGGATTGCCCAGGTAGGTATAAACCACCATTTTTCTGTTATCAACTGAACACTTAACCATTGCACCACCAGGGCTCCTGCACTTCTAATGTGACCTCGAGCCTCTAATGTTAAAAGATATATAATGTCCACATAGAGTGATAAAATGCACACTTCTCACACCATGAGCCACTTCCAACCATGTATTAATAAGAAAGGTAGAGCGAAGACAAAGATGAAATCGCTGTTAAAAACATACACATTTTGTATATGCAGAAACTGAGACAACTAAGCTGTAAGATGTAAGGGTTAAAAGGATTTTATGAATTAATTTGTTGCAGACTCCTAGTTTTCTGTTTTTTAATATAGTGAAGAATAAATAAATTAAATATTTGGTCCAAAATCATAGTAAACTGTAAGTAATCAGAAAAAAAACTTTTGACAACTTAGTAAGTTTTTAAATTTAAAATTTTGCATGATTGCCAAGCTTATTTTAAATATTTAAGCCTATACATGAGATTCTTTACTAGCGTAACAGCATTTTCTTAAATATTAAAAATATGGTTGAACCAATTATAAGATGGTCAAGTACAAATGGCTGCATATAAAAAAAGGCAAGTTAAGATTTTAATTATAGCATCAAGACTCCATTCTATCTCAGTAGGATACATATGGGTCTACTGCAAACATTTGACAATTTGAACATACTTTCTATACTTCAGTTCATTTAGCCCAGATCTGGCTTTGACTAAAGATCGCATGTAGAGGGGCATCTGGAATGTTCAATTCAGAACTGAAAACATAATTTACTTTTTGGTAATTGAATTTTTAGCATGAGATAAAGAGGAGTTCCAATAATTAGTACTACAAAGAGAACTGAACTTCTGAGTTGTATTGCTTGTTTTGTTTTCTTACACACACACACACACACACACACACAATTATTCTATCATTGAAAAAGCAAGGGATGCTTAATGAAGCACGGTCTTTGTCCTTGCAGTCATGTCTCAATTTTATTTGCCAGTCATCGAAAGTTGTAATGTAGAAGACAGAGGAAAGGCGCCAACATATTTCACCAAAAAAAAAAAAATGGAACTATTATGTGTCCTGTTTTCTTGTTCCTTTGCTTAAGGACTGAACATTGTCTCATTCAAATGCCCATGGCCAATTTTCTTGAAATTTCTTTTTTCTCTGCCACTTGATACTTCCATGTGTTCTTTAAGATTTGAAGCAAATGAGCACTTAACTGAAAATTATTCCAAAGTTTGTGTCTTTATTTCTGTTCATTAGCATGTGAAGCACTGTTGTTCTAAAGTAAACAATCTTTGATAAAGCTTTAACATCACATTTTGCAGACTTGTGTGCTATCCCTATGCCCTAAGCTTTGAAATCATGTGCCAAAAAGAGAAAGAAATTTGCTAAAAGACAGCCTGCAAGAAGATTTAGGAAAAGGTCCCTAAAATGAATTGTAAGAAGAGAGAATTGAAATGCCTAGTCAGTTTCTGGCATATGATACTTTTACATAATGTGTGCATGATTGAGCCCAGATGTTGTTATAATAGTCTAAGTGTTAAGTGCTAATATCACTTGGACACTTCAAATATTCCATTTGCATTTTAAAAACACCTTTCACACTCAATCTGGTACTTTAATGCTATTACCCCCAAACCCATTTGAATAACTACTTATTATTATTCCTACCCAACCTGCACAGTTCAGTGTGTTTTATTAATCATAGTTACAATTCTTTAAAAATAGTGTGTTTAACTTCATAAAGGTCTTTATTTTGAAATGTAATGCTTACAATAGTAACAGCTGTGGTTACACGTCTTGCAAAAACAAAGTATAAAACAGAAAAGCCAAGCGCACTGTCATCAAGTCACTTCCGACCACAGAGGGTTTCTGAGAATAGCTGGCGATGGCCTCTTCTTCATCCTTCAGGGCTGACTAACTGAATTCATAGTTTTTTATGGGTATGGCTGAGGAGTTAGGGAGAAAATAGAGAGCTGGTAATATATATAAGAATGAAGAAGAATGTTCTAAAACTGATTGTGGTGATGAGTGTACAATTCTTCTTTATGTGACTAAAGTATATTATATATGAATTATATACCAATAAAACTGTTGGGAAAAAAATGTTCCTTAAAAAAGAAAATACTGGGCTGAGCCCCGGTGGCGTAGTGGTTGAGTGCGGGACTGCCGCCCACTGGCTAGGTGGTTCAAATCCAGCAACAGCTCTCCAGGAGCAAGGCTGGGTCTCCCAATCCCACCAGAGGGCAGTGATGCCTTGAAAAAAAAGGCAAAAAGATAATATCCTCATAACCCAATATAATAGATATTTTCTTACAAAGTTGCAATTGATCATATTTTCATTCTTCTCTTTTCCCTTTGAGCCCCACGTTCTGGGCTTACAATTTCTTATACTTCATGAAGTAATTCAAAGATAGGGTTCCTTCTAACATTCTGCCTATATACCCAGCTCAGTGACCAGGAAATTTGTTCAGACCTGCCTTCTGGAACACTGGGAAAAACATTGTCTCTTCCATGGTGGCCCACCTACACTAACTGATATTTGTATTCCTCGAGCTAAATTATTTGGTCATGCTTCAGCCCACCCAATTAATTTAACAAAACAATGAGTGCAAGTAGCATAGTGGATCATTATTTTGAAACCTCTGACCATTCCACAGGAGAAAAACAAGGCTTTCTCCTCCTATAAAAACTTAGAGTCTCAAAAATCTACAAGAGCAGGTCTATCCTCTCTTACTGAGTTGCTATTAGTAAGAATTCCTCAATGGAAAAAAATTTTCTCAATGATAGGAGTGGATGATGTGATAAACAAGTGTGGTAGTTTCCTTGGGCTATTATAACAAATTACTCAACATTGGCTACCATAAAAAAGACTTATAACCTCACATTTCTGGAATCAAGGTTCTTTGGCATCCCTGTTCTCCAGTTCTTGAGATAGATTCTTCTTTGTCTCTTCTATCTGCTGGTGTCTCCTGGGATTCCTTCACTGACAGCAATGTAGCTTCAGTCCCTCCTTCCATCTTCCCTTGATCTTCTTCCCTGTGTCTCTCGGTGTCTTTGGATGTTTAAAAGAGTGATGAATTTTGAATGTAGGACCATTTTAATCTAGGGTGATCTTGTCCCAAGGTTTTTAATTGAGTTTATCTGCAAATACCTTTTCCAAATAAAGTCACCCTCACAGGCACTTGAAAATTAGACTTGGACATCTCTTTGTGAATACTATTAGGAAGATTGATGGTTTAGTAGGTCATACTATGGGTAGCTGGCAGCAAGTTTCCCAGCTGAAAACCACCAGCTACTCCACAGGATAAATAAAAGACTTTCAAATCAGTTAAGAGTTGCAGTCTCAGAAGCTCACCTGTCCTATACATTCACCTGAATCAGCATCTACTCTATTACAGTGAATTTGGGGTATATTTTTTTATTTATTATTTTAAGTCACTATACTGGGGGCTCATACATCGTTTTTCACAATACATAAATAAGTATAATGTGTCAAGCACCCTCACATGTCCACTTCTATTATCATTTTCCAATCATCTGCCTTTTCTCCTAGTATTGGCTTTTCCATCCCTTCCCCTCTTCTCCTGCCCTCTCCTCCCCACCAAACCTCAATACTTTATGCATTGTTATTGTTCTGTCATATCTTACACTGCCTGACCTCTCCCCCAACCCACTCCCCTGATGCCCGCCCTTCAAATAGGAGCTTGTGTGTATAACCTTGCCCTTGGTTCCGTCTTTCTACCCCACCTTCTCTCTACCCTTCCAGCCTCTCCAATCTAACCACTGGCCTGAAGGGGCCCATCCATCTTGGTTTCCCCATATCTCCAACTCCACTCTCTACTAGTGTACCTTCTCCAGTCCATCTGGATTTGTAGGGTAGAGTTGGGACCATGGTAGTTGGGGGGAGGAAGGCTTCAGGAACTAGAGGGAACTTGTGTGCATCATCACTGCCTGGCTATACCTTGATTGGTCTGTCTTCTCCCCGTGGCTCCCCTGTAAAGGGACCTTAGGTCCCCACCCTGCTCTCCCCCTCCATTGTAATGATGTGATTCTTGTTCTTTGGTGCTCGATATCTGCTCCCTTCGGCCCCTCTTGATCACGCATGCTGGTGTGCTTCTTTCATATGGGCTTTGCTGTTTCTGCACTGAATGGTGACTCGATTATCTTCAAGTCTTTGAGACTCCAGGCATTCAATCATTTGGTAGCTGGGCACCATTATTTCTTCTACTCTGTTTGCCTCTGTATACATTTGTCTTCAGCAATATTGGGAGTCAATTGGTCCTTTGATTTTGATTTTTGTTCTTTGATACCTGATTGTTTCAGGACCTCATTATTGCACAGGCAAATGATTTTCTTTTATGGTAGGTTTTGTTGCTTCTGAGCTAGATGGCTGAGCTAGATGGCTTGTTGTTTATGCTCAAGCCTTTAAGACCCGGATGCTATATCTTTTGATAACTGGGCACCATTTGTTTCTTCACCACCCTTGCTCATGCTCCTACATGTCCTCAACGGGTACCTTGGGGATGTGGCACACAGCGATACATGTTTGTTTGTTTGTTTGTTTGTTTGTTTGTTTGTTTTCCTCCCATTTGATGTCTATTGCCTAGACCTTTCACCACTTTCACTACCATTTGACCACGCTGGCTGTTGTGCTTCTTCTGTGTGGCTGTGTTCTCTTCTCAGGTAAATGGTCTATTCTTTATCTTCAGGCTTTCAAGACCTAGATATATCCTTTGATGGCTGGGCACCATCAGCTTTCTTTACCACATTTGTTTGTGCACCCATTTTACTTCAGTGATCATGTTGGGCCAGTGAGCCTCGAGGAATACCAGATTCATAGAACAAAGTGTTCTTGTATTGAGGGAGCACCAGTGTGAGGGCCCAAGGTCCACTTGCTACCATAATATTTGGCTGATAGGTATGTTCTTAAATTTATTCCCACCTTATAATAGATAGTTGTATCTATGTATGGGCATACCTATATTTAGACCTCTGTAAGTGCCCTTTGCCTTCTAGCTCTTCCT